>RJWH01002713.1:169767-207738 GCA_004363575.1 Solenodon paradoxus
GAGAGAGAGAGAGAGAGAGAGAGAGAGAGAGAGAGAGAGAGAGAGAGAGAGAGAGAGAGAGAGAGTCATCTTTATCCCAATTTGGAAAATCTATGGGAAGGGTGTCAACCAAAAAAGTAACAGGTACCGTGAGTGGTCCAGCCTAGTGAGAGCACTCTAAATGAAGGAGACAGAGTACAGTGGTGCGTGTGCAGGCACAGTAATCTCCAGCCCCACTAGAATTACATGGGATGGAGAGGAGTTTTTCACTGGAAGAATATTCAACAGACAAAAGCAAGAGATGCACATGATCAAGGGACATTAGAGAAAGCATCCAAGAGAGGTACATTTTTGGTCCCGTCTAGAACCCACTGAGATACAGAGGCAAAAGCAGTGAATTGAGATCCAGATTATGGTGTCAATACCAACACTGACACTTACTAGCTGTGTGATTACTTAACCACTCTGAACCTGTGTCTTTGTAAAAGGAGGATGGTTCTGTCAATCTTCTAGGGCCATGGCAATGATAAATGCTATAATCATCACACATTTTTTGCTGATGTCAGATTTTGCTGTACTCAGGTTGCTCCAAGTAAATGGGACATTGACAGCTGACTTTACTTCATTATACAGAGATCTTTGTAGCAACTGAGTTGTAAGGCTTTATTTTTTTGCATTAAAAATTTAATCGCTTGTGTTGAGAATGATAGTGACTGAAAATACTATCAAAATATAATGTATATTTAATTGTTATTTCATTTTTAATACATTCCATCGATGCCTTTCTGTAGTGGCAGTCAATCTTGTTAATAAATATTCATCTTCATTTGAGAGCAAAAGTAGATTCATTGGTTTCCAATACTACATTTTAAAAAGGGCATATTTTTAAGCACCAGTGATTTTTAAAAGTCTCTTTTGAGCTCTTAGAACACTATTATTTTCAACTGGAATTAGAGAACACTTCTGACATATTTCAAACAATTTCACTGAACAAGGGTGCAAACAAATGTATTACATTAAGGAAAAATATAAATGGGAAAGGGTCTTTTTGAAAAACAGGTAATGATATTTCAAGGACAATGCAAAACTATTCATTTCTGATATTCTCATTACCATTTCTAGCAACAGGCGTATATGTCTCTCGATTTCTGTAGAGTTCTGTTAATCTCTCTACACAATATTCAATTTTCTTCAACGATTCAGCTGATTTATTGTTTCCCTCTTGCATTTTAACTGCTGAAGATGCAATGTAACCCCATAAATTTGTTTCAGTCTTTCAGCTTCAATACCCAAGGTCATTAATACCCCCAAATATCCTTTGCTTACATCACTCCTTGAAATGTGCTCTTTCTTGCCCAATGAGTTGTTACATAATTACATGGTGCCAGTAACAATATCATCTTGTTTTTATAGTTTTGTGATTAAGGATATAAAAATGAACTGAATTGAAGAAAATGTTAAAAGATATTTGCAAAAATAGAAGAAATTTGCTACCATAGTTTATCACATATAAATGATATAGTAGATCTATATTTAGAATTGAATTTTCTTGATATATGGTTTTAAGCCATTAGAATAAAATGCATTATATTAATGTGTGATCTGGTGCCTCTATATACTCAGAGTAAGTCTCCATTGGAGGGTTAAAATAATTATGAGAGATTAATTGCTACCCCCTACTCCCAATTACAACCAGAAGTTTTCTATTGAATATTTGCATCTAAAGTTATAGAACTTGAGAAAGGAGAAGCAATTTTAAATAGGATTAATTCCCATAGAGTACAATTCTCTACTTGCTTACAGATTCAGGTGTGCAGAGGGATGGGTAGGGTGACCAAGGGTTCCAGTTTGCCAAGGACTGATGGAGGTGTTGGGATATGGGATTTGCAGTGCTAAAACCAGGAAAATCCTAGGAAAATGGGATGAATTGGCCCCCCTCTGAGTAGTTTGACCTGTGTTCATCATCCCTCACTTCTGGAATCCACATTTTTGTTATGCCTTCAAGTGAACAAAATATTCTTCTCTGTCCCTTGACTTTGGACTTGGCCTTGTGACTTGTTTGGCAAAAATATTTGAGTAAAAGTGATACCGTGCCTCTTTTAAGGCTTAAGAGGTCTCATGTGTTTCTGGTTTTGCTTTTGAGTCTCTGCCACAGAAATGCTCTGCACAAAGCCCAGACTAGCCCATTGGCCCAAGGAGGATGAGAGACATCTGGAGACGAGACACTCCAGCTGTCACAGATCTGCAGGGAGAAATAAAACTGCCTAGAGGAGCCCAGCCTAGATCAGCAGAACCCTAGGCAATCCCCAGATCTGTGGGTGAAAAATGCCTACTTGTACAGCAAAATTGAGATCTGTGGTTATTTGTTATACAGAACTAATACAACAAAAGCTAATTCATCCAGCTGGTAACAACCAATTGATTAAAGTCCTGCTGTAGGCTAGGAATTGGGAGGCAATGACAAGATGGACACAATTCTTGTTTTCACAGAACTTACTGCTCTGGTCCCTGAAATTCTTTCAAAAGTTCTGCCAGGTCAAAATGATATTCATAATAATACAGAAACATTATTTGCCTTTTCTTCTGTTTCGCTGTGTTGGCACTGGCACTGATGTTGCAAAGATAATGGTGGGTATAACTTGGTCTTCTGACACAAATCAAGGTGGGGGGACCGAAACCGTAGGGATGGTCCTTGGATCTGCCACCATTGTGTGCTTGCACATAGAAGGGAAGCCAGTTCTGTCTGAATGTCTCTGATGATGTGGTAAAAATGATTGATTTGCTTAACTATGCAGACTTGAGATTAATATCTCTTTCATAATCTGCACAACATAATTGGAAGTGTGCAGATAGGGATACTAAAATATGATGGAAAAGTCAATACATTATTGAAAACTGATTATTCATGCAGACTGAAAAGTCAAATTCCTACCTCACAACATTCTCAAAAACACATTCCACTTAGATGAAGGATTTAAATTAAAAACAAAACTACTAGAAGGGAATATGGAAAGATGCATTTTTTTTATAACCCTGCCCGGAGCCATCTCTTTCTCAGCATTGCACAAAGACCAGAACACCCAGTGGACTTCAGTTTTTTCCTTTATATATTGCAACAATTAAAAAAATAATAAAACTAACCCCATTAAGTAAACACAAGTCTATGCCTGCATTCTTCTTAAAAAATTGCAACACAGTTTTCATTGATGGCATATGAAGAATGAACAAATTTTAAACACCATCACTACACAATGGATCCCTGTTTAGCGGTGCATCTCATAAGAAAACCAGTAGAGACAATTCAAGGTTTTTCACATCATTTGTCATCTCAAGTCAGCTTTTGCTCTCCGAGAGAATAATGGTCCAATGTATAAATTACATAATTCCCAGAGGGCTAGGATTTCAAAAAGTCCATTATTGTTTACTAAAACCAAAATATAGGGGGTAAAAACAATCTTATGATGTTCTGGTTGCAACAGTCAATTGTTAACAGTTTTCCTTAATATTTTTCAGGCCTAAATTGTCTTCTTCTTGAAACATGATGCCAAACCCTATGGCTTCCAATTAATTCTTATTAAAGAACCATGCAAAGATTGCATTTTAAGCAGCAACCCACAAAAATGGGAAGGATATGACTCAGGTTCTTAGGTTTTTCACAGGGCCTCTGTGAGGACACACCATACCATTATCGGAATTAGAAAAAGACATTCCTCCCAGTAGACAAATTAGAAAAAGTCTCCTGTTCTGGGCAGAAGAATTAGAAAACTATACCCCTTTCTCTGGGTGAATGCAGTAGAAAATCAGACGGCTTCCCACCCATCTTTGCTCCTGTGACCAGAGCCTTTTGGGAGGGTACAGTCTGGCTAGCTGTGTGCTATATAGCTCTACATCTTCACCACATAAACTCTGCTTCTTGCCGTCTGGTCATAGAACTAAACTTTAATGAAAACAATAATGGATAATATGCATTTATGTTGTAGTATTCTTCCTTGAATTGCTTGTGATACAAAGCTCCCTTGAATGTCTAGTATTTGAGCTTTAAGATCATCTCCCTTTAGCCCTGTGTTTCAGTCTGCGATATTAGAGCAGGATCAGCAAAAAGGGCCCATCAGCCAAATCTGAGCCACTGCCAGTGTTTGCGAATAAAGTTTTATTGGCATACACCCACACTCATTCATTTGTGTATTGTCTGCTTTCTTGTCACAATAGCATTGTTGACTAGTTACAAAAGAGATCATATAGCTCATAAAGCTTAAAATATTTACTACTTGACTCTTTGGAGGAAAATCATGCCACATCCTGTATTAGACCAAACGGCACTATCTTCGTTACACTTGTCAGCCATTTGCCTAAATGACCGTAATGAATTGCCATTCAATATTAATCCCTTAGCATATAAAGATGGCTTATCTAATAAACATCTATGCCTATAAAATGTCCGTATAAGGAACAATTTCCCTTGAAATGATCATGTGCATCCTCAAATGCAGTTGAGTCTCAAGGTTTCTGTGAAGCAAATTGGGCTTCAACAAAACCAAAGATTAAGGAAGACAGTATCTGTTAGGTTACCTAGTATCTCTTAGTAAAGAACTTGGGTCACAAATTCCTCTGTCAAATCATGGGAAGGAACAAACACACTGTCTTTGCAAAAGAGTTCATTCATTGGCTTTTTAAGACAAAAAGAACTGTGTGCTTTAACTTCCTCCTCCACTTGACTGCCAAGAGACTCAGCTAATCCAGGACTCAACTAGAGTAATGTCCCATTCAAATGTAACTTCAGTTCTTCTAAACTAACTTTGTTTTGTTTTTATCTGTCTAGTTTTTAGAGGAAGATGTTAATAAATCTCATATTATCAAATCCTCTTGGTCCACTGTTCCTTCTGCCAGCAACCTGGTATAGGGAAAGCAACTGAGTTTGGTGTCAGTCAGACCAGGGTTCAAGTGTAAGCTCTTGCCCCTGCTGGCAGCAGGCCCTCACACAGCCTATTCAGCTTCTGGCTGTATAAAAGGAAGCAGTATCACTCTTGCAAGGTTGTTAGAAGAATAAAAATGAATATATATATGTATGTATATATATAGTACCTTTGAAATGGTATTGTGCTATACATTTCTACTTAATATACTCACAATCATAGGTATTTCTTAATTTTTATTGGAAACATCTAACTAGAATTTGAAATCTCTTAGAAATTGGCTCACAAAACTATTCAATTACTTTAGCATTATGTTATATGAAAATTTTACATAGCATCTTTCACAATAAAATGGCATTATTTTGTCATACCCAAATTTTATAAACAGTAAAGTGATCCCTTTAATAAACAACAGTATTTATAATTTTCTTTAAAAATATGCTCTAGTGGTGGCTTTGTTATCTGTCAGATAATCAGAATCACTAAGAGGCATTTTTGAAATTCTTTCCTCTGCATAATCATGTTTATGATCCTAAACTGATATTTGGCAAATGGAATAAACTGGTAATTTACTCAGAACATTTTTCCACATAACATTAAATAATTCATCTTTGAAATGGCACTGTTTGTAACATTATAGCCTCAATTTACAACTGAATATTCAAATTATATGGAAGCCAAATCCAAAATGTATCAGATACGAATCATGACAAAAATAACCATTATTTTGACAGCAAAGTTTTAGATAGGAAATACCTGAAAAATGAACAGAAAAACACACTCATGTGCTACGATGTGCTCATTCCAACTGTTCGGGAGGAGAGGAAATTTCCTCTTATCCCTCTAGGTTCTTTTCAGACTGCATGAGTAATCAAATTAACCTCAGATAGATTAGCAGGAGTAAAAACAAATTTAGTTAATACATATAGGTAATCTACTTCGACATGGGTTCCAAGGTCAGTGAGGAAACAGAAGGATATGTATCCAGAATTAAGAAATGGGGCAGGGGCCTGGGGCTTCAAAGACAAGGGAAGAGGAGGACTTATGACAAAAACCAGATGCTCTATAAGGTGTTTACCCCAGCTTATAGGTTTCTCTGACAGAAAGGCTATTTCTGGTAAAAATCCTAATTGTGGGTACTACCCCTCATTTTCATTCTTTTAGGTAGTTAAGGGAATTTTAATATTTTCTCTTGAAGGGCACAGGATCTTGATTGACCTCAGCATGAAATAATCCACATTCCAAAGTGACATGTCTTAGGGTGCTTGTACTGAACATCTTGGGGGAAACTCACCCTTCACTTCTTAAAATTCATGTAGAATTAAAATCAGAGACAAGTACAGATAGATAAAGCAGAAAAAGTCTGAGAGAAAAACAGCATACTTATCCAACTCAAACATCAGCTTTTTTTTTTTTTTTTTTTTTAATTTCAAAGAGATTTAGAATAAAATAGACTCATCTCAAGTTATATACCTGAATGGAAAATTTTCATTTGGTCACACATTGACCCCACCGAAGAAGAGGTGTGTTTGACTCTGTTTTCTGCTTGCCAATTAAAGTGCTTAGGTGTATGAAACATTGACATATGGGCAGCTGGCTCTGCTAGCCAGATCTGAGATTTGCCCTAAATTAGGATAAAGTCTCAAATGAGGAAACCTTCCTGTCTGGGTGGTATCTTGCAGATGGATCGGGATTCAGAGTTCTGCATGACCAGCCCCAATCCTGACTTTGACCATTCCAAGAATATCTGAAACCTCCCTTCTCTCTTCAGTTCCTCAACTTGGGCGTCTGTTGGAAATAAAATTAAAAACTCCTTTCAAAGGACACAGGAATGTCCTCTAGACCTGGCCTAGTTCCGGAGGTAAGACCGCCAGATTCAATTCCTTTGACCCAGATACCTCTAAATTTCATATTGACAACCCATCATTTTCAGTGTAAGCAGATCTCACAAAGCATTTGGGATGTACTTATGCACTCAAATGATTCACTGCTGCATTCATCTTATATTTGCAAAACCTGGACACCAGCACTGGAGGAGACACTTAGGTACACAAAGTCATTTAGGTAACAATATTACCACTCTGGCAGTTGATGGGGAACCAAAACTTGTCCTAAAGCAAAACACAATGGCAGAAAACATGAAACAGGAGTTCCAGAGTAGTGATTACCTTCAGTGACCTTTCCTAACAACGCAAACGTTCAACAAAGATGGGACTAAGGTTCTTTGTAACAAAAATGACAAAAAGTTGGCCCAACTAGTTGCTAGGGGAGAAGTAAGAAAACTTCAGACTGGTCTATTATTCGGATTTTGAAAATGACTGCTGCTACTTATTTGTAATATATTTCATTTACTGTATTACACTGTCACATTCTTACCGTCTTCAGGTGATTGCCAAAGAGGATTTCTTGTATTTGTGCATTAGCTAACTTCCTCTTACCTCATCTGTGAATCAAGTCAGGCTTTCTGCTGGTTGAGTAGCTCAAATGACTTGATCAGAGGTAATATTCTGAGCTTGTATAAAGTGCATCACATACATAACCATATGTGATGAGTACTGATATTTCCGTCTCATGACTGAGAAAACCAGATCCAGAGAAGAGAGTATTTTGGTGGGTGGGTTGACACTGACTATGGAGCTGGTCTTCAAATACCAGTGAGTTCTAATTGATGGCCCCTGAGGCTACCTATTTCTTTCTCTCTTCTCTGAGCCTCTGTAGAGTAATCTGCTTGTGCACAATCAAATTCTGCCCAACGAGAGATCTGAATAGGCACTTCTCCCAAGAAGACATAAAGATGGCCAAGAGGCTCGTGAAAAAAATACTCATCACTTACTGTTTGCAAAATGCAAATCTGAACCACAATGAGATATCACCTGACACCAGTGAGAACGGCCTGTATCAAAAAGATTGGAAACAAAAAGTGTTGTAAAGTATGTGGAGAAGAAGAGACCCTTGTGCATTGTTGGTGGGAATGTAAGTTAGTGCAGCCTCTGTGACAGCGCTATGGGGTTTCCTCAAAAAAAAAAAAACCCCAAAACCAAGATCTGCTATTCGATCCAACAATTCCACTTCTAGGTATATGTCCAACAAATATAAAAGTACTGAACTTGAAAGATAGCAGCACCTCTATGTTCACAGCAGCACAACTCACAACAGCCAAGACATGGAAACAAATTACAAGCCTGCTGATGGCTGGCTGGATAAAGAAGCTGTGGTTTCAACACTCAGATGACATTTTGCCTTTTTGGAACAACCTGGATGAAATGTATGCTAAGCAAAATAAGTCAGGAAGAAAAAGAAAACTATTGGGTGGTTTTACTTACATGCGGAATATAAAAAACGAACAAAAACAAAATACAAATGAACGAACTAACAAGACACAGCAAAATCCACCTGGACTCTAAAATCAAAATGGTGCTTACCAGAGGGTGGAAGGGCAAGGAGGAGAAAACGGACGTAAAGGTGATAGAAATGATAGCGGCGACAGGCACTAGAACTCTGGTGGTGGATGTGTGTGTGATGAACACACTGACAGAGCTGTGACGCTCTTTTCCTGAAACATACATAGTATTATAAACTAATGAAACAGTCATACAAACAAATTCTGCCCAATATTTGCAAAAGCCCCAAGATGAAAGTGAGACTGCCAAGGAGAAAGAGGACATTCAGGGAAGAACAGCTGGAACTTAGATGTGTCTTGCTATTTCATTTCCATTCTTTCCTTGTTCAGTCCACCAAGTCTCCTTTATGGAGTGCCTCAAGCTCACATCTAACCCTATTTTGTTTTTTCCCCGAGTTCTTAGTTCATCCTTTAGAAGAATTTTTGATTATTTCTTTAAGGGGAGCTTTCAGACCAATATAAAAGTGATCTCACCTAGATCATCTGTTGACAAATTCCCTCTACCATAATGGAACCCTTCCTTGGACCACTTCCCCACCCCCCACTCCCGTCATTTGTTCCTGTCTAATCCCATTTTCCAAAGTCATTTAGAAATGGATTTTCTTGTCCACACTTTAAACAGTTAATCTAAGCCCATTGTTTGGATATTCTTTTTGATTGGTTCACTCTGTTTTATTGTCTGGAACTCATTTAAGTGCTTCTGTTTTACAATTGTGTGAGATTTGTGGGTAATTCATTCAAAGGTGTATACCCTTTAAATAAATGACTTTCACTGCTACTGTTTAACTGTTCTATTGAAAGTGGGGGAAAGCAAAAGAAAGCTGAAGATACAGCTTTTGTTAAAGTAAGGAGAAAAAGTACGCCAATTTTATTTAGAAAAGACCTTTAAAAACCCATAGTGATTATACAAAAGGGAGCCAAAGCATTTTAGGAAGAGATGGAATAAACGGTAAACAGTCATACCGCCAGCATGGAGAATGCGTCATTTCCGCATTTAAAAGAAGGTGCTGGAAGTCATAAAAACAGTGTTCATTCTAAGAGAGCAGAGGTTGGGTTGTTTTTCTCCTGTATTTTGCAGCATTTGTACAGGCCATCTTCTTAATTAGCTATACTTTAAAAAGTAACTATGAATCAGCTTTGAAAAGTCTGGAAAACTAAGTGAAAAAAAAAACCAAAAACAGCTCAGGTCTGTGTGATTTGTACATCAAGAAGGTGTGCCTGAAACTTTGTCCAGGCAGAGACTATCTACAAACAGTTTCCTTCTGATACCTACGAACGAGGACAGATTTCATACGCCTTTTATTTGGGAGGTTGTTTCTGACTGTAAATAACTGTGTGGAAAAAGAAAGGGATCAATACTCTTCATAAACCACGTCCTATGATGCACAGACAATGGGTAATCACCCAACCATGCAGTCATGGCAAAGGATGTACATGACAGTACTTAGGAAATTATATCCCAATATCTCACTGAACCACATTGGAGAATTAACAAACAAGCCAAATGCAATGGGGAGAATTAGAAGGCTTCTTTGGAGGGGGTGTGTGTGAGCTATTCGGAACGGAAGAGTAACAAAGAAATTGCGACCTACAGTTTTTAGCAAGGAGACCCCCTTTTAGTTGAGTCATCCAATGTGAAAATGAAATGAAACATCATCTATTCTGCAGTCAAGAAGATAATTAATGAGCCACTCATTTCTAAATGAAGGCCTAAGGGAATAAAGCAACTGGACTTGAATTTAAAAAGAGAAAAGTGGTTACATGTTTGAAAGAATACCAAATCAAAATCACCCCATTAATGCTTGAATTCAAGTTCTTATTCTTGCTTAAATGAGCTGTAACCCATGCTGAGTGCTTCCGTGGGTGCTACTCTCAACTGTAATTACTATCTTCAGTAAAGTAAGGGAAACAGGAATACTTTCCTTTTCAGTTCCTTTGCTCTAAGCTTTCTTGACAAAAATTCAGATGGGGTGTAAGTGTCGGAGCCCCTCAAAACATGCTGTGGCTTGAAGGAGAAACTTTAAGCCATTGTTCTCCCTTGGATTTCAGACAAACATAAAACTCCCTGAAATGATGAGGAGACTGAGAAAGAGTGTCTGCAGGACAGTTGACACCCTTGCCTGTGTCAATGGATCTCTGACCCGTTGACCTCATGCACTGGCATGGATGATCTCTTATGATAGTTCATAACTCATAAATCTTCCATGATAGAACATTCATCGAGTGCTAACTTCACATTGAATAATTTACTTCCATTATCTTCTTTTTTTCCTTGTCACAAATGTTTGGGTGGGATTGTTATTGTCCCCATTATACAGATGAGGAAACTGAGTCTCAGAGAGTGAAAGTTCTTTGCTCAAGATCTTATGACTGATAGAGGCAGAATTCAAATTCATATCTGATGACCTCAGAACCCAAGGTCAGATTGTTTCTATCTCAGTGCATGTGTCAACAAGGTTGGAAGGTTGTGACAGGGTCATCAGCTGTGTGAAGGGAGGTCATTCTTCTGTGGCACAGCAAAGAGAAGTGCTTCTGGGTTCTGTGCCTTCCCCACTGCAGCAGGAAGCTGGGAATAAAGAGCCCCTGCCCTTTCTTTTGCTGCAACAATTTCTTATGCTGTAACACTGCTTTTGTTGTAACTCAACTTCTCCATCTACAATTTAAAATAACTCCCAGGAGAAAGAAAAACAAACAAACTATGTAACAACCAGGCCCTTTTATTTCAAAATGATTGCTCCGGGAGTATTTTCTTCATAAAGCAGCATCAAACAGCCAACCTCAGAGTAAATCGATTAAATTCTAGTAATTTCTGATTAAATGCACACAAGAGAAATGCTTGCATTGAAGGGCTCTGAACTGTTGTCCCAGATTCATCATTAATTGCAGAAGTACCTGGTAACTAGGTGAGACACTTCTCTTCTTCTGTGTCAATTTCCTCCTCTAGATGATGAGACTAATAGTTCATTTCCTCACTAATATTTGGTAAGTGATTAAAATGATGCAATAGTTATGAAATATTTAGAATGACAATAGGCTAGATGAGTGTAAAGCTTTCTATGTAGCATTTTTCTTATTGGTTTAGTTAAGGTCTGCGAAAAAAATTTCAGTTATAGAAGTACCCTCACAAGAATCTCATAAAAACATACTAAAGGAAGGCTTTAAAAAAAAGCCTTTGTTTTAAATAATTACTTAATCTTTTACTGAATATAATAAGACACAAAATAATAACCCTGAAAATGACATAAACCCCGAAGTTCCTCATGTATCACTTGTACTGTTCTTTCACAGATATTTCAAACGCCTAAATTATCTTCCAAATTTCTAAGCTTCTATTTTGAAAGCTTTTGGTGACAGAGGGTCCAAAGACAAACTTCTTTACCACTTTCTTTCATAATATGCTTTCTGCCACTGTAAGCTTATCATTCCATATCCTCCAACAGGTTCAGTGCTTTCCTTTGCAAAAGAGTTTCGGCCTCTTGTGGAATTCAGTTGTGTGCATAGCAATGACACCCAAAGCTATATCCCAAGTTCTGGTTCTGCTGCAGTTTTGAAACTCAAGTGTGTGTATGTGTGTGTGTGTGTGTGTGTGTGTGTGTGTGTGTTTCATCTTCTCCCCTCCACTCAGACATATTGTCTTAGCATTGGATCCCTGAGACAAGAATATGTGGTCAAGTGGTTCAGGAAGCAGGGAAACTAGAAACTGAGATGGAGAAGGGTGAGAAGTCAATAAAAAATATGTAATCACGTGGGTGAGAAATTCCAGCAACTGGGTACCCCTGGGGTGCATGCTCCAAGGAGCTGGAGTCATCAGGTATCAGTCCATCAATGCAATCAGCTTGGGTTTATGCTCTTAGCCTGAGTGTAATTGCTCTTTCTATTATTATTCTTTAATACTTTCTCAACAAAGATGATAGATTCTTTCCCTCTGTGTCTCAGCTACATATTTCTATTTCCATTTTTCCTTTCACGTCCACACCTGTAAGCCCCTTGGACAGAGTTGTATGAATTCTCTGAGCTGGGCTCTGCCTCTAGTCCAAGCTGACGCCAACCTGGCTGTGCACTTCTCAAACTCCGCTGAGAGAACAGGTTTTTCTCTTGCTCAAGTGGCATACTATCGCTTTTCACATGAAAGCCAAATGATTTGACCCAATCTTTCATTTTTGCCCAAATGTAACCCCAGATAATTAAATCTACCAAATGACTTTTGCGTCATCTGCACTATCTCCCTGACCTCTGCCCCTTTCCAGCTGCCATGCCATCATTGTTCTCTGCATGTCAGCCATATTTGTCATCTTTCAGTTCTTAAATCTGCCTGTTTCTATCCCTCTTAGGGCCTTTACATGTGCTGGTCCTTCTGGTTTATAACACTGCTCTCTGCTCTTTACTTACTAACTCTGGTTTCTTCCTCTCTCTCACTTAGTTAATTAAGTCTTTTCTAACGGATTCCTTCTCATGCAGAATCTGTCTCTATACCCAAATAGGTCAGATGCCCTCTTGTCTACTTCATAGGTTTTTCTCCTCCGTACCACTTGTCATGACTGCAGTTAATTCACTGATCAATTGCATGTCTTTTCAAAACTGTCTGCTTCTCCATAAATTACAGGAGTGCCTTCATTGTTCTCCCATGTGTCTCTAAACCTAGCATGAATCTTAGTGTATTGCAAACATTCAATACAGCACAAAGAAAGAATGTATGCAATTTCCACTGCTCAGAAGACTTTGCATTTCTCTTTCACCGATGCAGTCCACACTTCTCATTTAGATGAAATACTTTGTAAGTAATCATGTTTAACAAACATCATGGAAGGATCCCTGGACAAACAATTTAGGAGGACTCTAACTCAAAGGTGAAGAGCAAAATGCACAAGATCACTGTCATCTATAACCAAGGCATCATAGTATGCATCATTTGTGAATGAACTATAAAGAAACAGTAACATTCTTGGGGACTTGCTAATAATGCTGGGGGTAGGAGACTTGGTGGAAAGAAGAGGATTCTGTGAATTCATTAAAGCTTGTATTTACTCCCAAGTTTAAAGGAAAATGCATAAGGCACTAATAGAAGTTAGACAGTTGAGCAATGACTTAATGCTTTGAAAGTTTAGGGGACAGGTGTGACAGCCTATGTTTCTCAAAATAAGCAGTTTCAACAAAGACATAAAGTATAATGGGAAGAGAATTTGATTTCACTTAATTTTATTTGATAGAACTTAACACTTGAACAACTGCTGTTTGCGAGACTATCAGAGTTTTAGCATTCTCCTTTCTCTCTAATGGGTCCCAAAGAGAAATATATCCATTTGTTCCATTGCAAATGTTCAGTTGCAGATTTGGGGATAATAAAAGCTCTTGCCTTGCTATTTAATTATTCAGTTGACTGCTAGAAAGATTTAGCTACCCAAATGGGCTTGCAACTCAGAAATAATAATACATGTTTATTTTAAAAGATAGCCACGTAATTCCACAACAAACTAGTGGCACTCTAGATTTTTATTATGACAGCAGAAATTTGGCAATTATGTAAAAAGTTCTGAAAAAAAAAAGTTGGCAGTCATAAATTCACTTTTTACTGGGTAGTCTTGAATATGCTTTCTGTGACAGACATTATGTTCTTGAAACTTCTATTCTACACTGAACACCCAGAGTGAATAACTGCCTAAAAAGTAACAATGAGACATTTATAAATACAATGTTTTTATATTCAGCAATTATATTTTCTATAAGAAGAGTTTAATGTGTTTTTAATATTAGGCCTACTTTAAAATATGAATACATCACTACAAGAAAACGCATTAAAAGCAAGCACTGTATTATCAATTTCTGGTAAAAGTTTAAAATGTTGCCATTAATTATAGATGGAGCACTTTTCTTGGGATATATTCCTATTTGTCTGACACCTGGCAGGGCTGGCATCAATTTATTCACTTTATCTTTCACATGGCATTGAGTCCCTGGGGCCATTATGTGTGAGGGAAATGAAGCAACGTGACTCAGAGCTTACATGAATGATTTATGCTAGAACATTCTAGAACATCCTGCTCACTGGGATATGGTGACTGATTAATCCAACTTAATGGCTGAAGTTTCTGTGGCCTTAAGAAAAAGGGATACTTTGACCAGATCCTGGAGATTAGCAAAGCCCTCAGCAGCTGGGTCCCTATGGTTTCCCTTGTCTGCAGGAAGCATTTATAATGCTATCATGATGAAGGCTTTCCTGAACACACATGCTGTACAATTGTATGGTGACTGCTTATCTCTGGCACTTTCTGGTCACTTACCTCTTGTGTGTTTTAATAACCCACATTTACATTTATGAAAAATAGAAAATACAGACATTTGAGGAAACAAGTGTTCACTTCCCATCACCCAGAATCAATGTTTTATATCTTAGTGCAGAGGCTCCTGGATCTTGGTATGTTTGATATAAATTTGCATTTTTCTTTATCAATATGAGATTATACTCCACATATTGTTTTAAAACTTAATCTCTTTCTGTCAATGATCTTTACCTTCCTACTTCAGTACATTTTTATGTCATTGAATAGATAAACCATATTCAAATTTTCCCAGTTAAACTAAAAAGATGCTTAGAGCTAGTTGGTCCTATTCAAGAATCCTATAGAGAAACATATTTGGTGAAGAATAGGAGTGGGCTGTTGATGAACTTATTGTAGTATATATATATATATATATAGAGAGAGAGAGAGAGAGAGAGAGAGAGAGAGAGAGAGAGAGAGAGAGATAGATATAGATACAGACACAGATATAGATACATAGATGCTAATTTATGACAGTGTACAACTTAAACCTATGAACTGGTATAATACAGTGTTATTTCAAGAAAAATTTTAAAGAGACCAAGAAAAGCATATCTTCCTATTTATCCCTTATTTCACTTCAATATGTCATGATTGCTTCACTATGACATAGACTTTTCAAGACATAGGGCTGGTTTTCCTGTGGAATGTCTTGCCTTTTAGATTTATCTGGTTGCTTTCTTGTACTACATAGCTAATTCCAACACCTCTGTAACTCCCCCAAGCTGGAATTTATATCTAAAGTGTTGATGAATTCATGATAGACATTTTTTGCTAGAATATACTACAGGTGATTTTGTATCTAGAACTGCACTTTGCAAAGTGATAGCAACTAGCCACTTGTGGCTATTTAAATTCAAATTTAAATATATATAAAATTTGAGCTTCTCAGTTGCACTAGTCATATTTCAAGTGCTCAGAAGCCATATGTCTCCAGTGACTACCATTTGAATAGTGCAGATATGAAACACTTGCTTCAGCACAGAAAATTCTACTAGACTTGCTCTCTAGAATCTGAATCCATTTCTCTATGTCTTGAGCCTGGGCTTGGCTATGTGATTTTCTTTGGCCAATCTGGCACTAGGAAACACAAGGCAAACAGAGGCTTGGGAAATGCTTGGGCACCAGAGGTTGTCCCTTTTTTGCTGCTGAGATCACCATGCAGGGAAGCTTGGATTAGTCTGCTGGGAAATGAGACACCTTGCTTCTGCTCTTCCAGTTGAGGTTGCAGAATTGTGAGTAAAGCCATCCTAGGCCATTTTCAGAGAACAAAGAGAAGGAGACTGCCTTTATCCAGTCATCCCTGTTCACTGACAGACATGTGAGTGAGTGAGGCCCTTTGAGACATGTCAGCCACAGTTGAATTACCAGTGGAAGACAGAGAACCAATCAGCTGACCCATGGAGTAATGATGAAGAAGAAATGATTATGATTTTTAGCTACTAGATTTTTCAAGTGGTTTGTTGCTCAGCAATACATAACTGATGCACCATCCTAAAGGGATTGGAGCGTCGCTTTGGCCCTCAGCCAATGTCTTGTTCCCCAACAGTCCCCTAGGGTATTAATCTTGCCTAAATAATCCATAACTTCATTAGGTCTTAAAAATGAAATTTTCAACTTGTATCATTGATTCTACACTTATTAACTGGTATTCTTTTAGAAAGTGAAGCTTTTCTTCTTCAAGTGGGTTGGTTGGTTAGTCTGTCATACAGTTCCCATTGGAAAGGCAGAATAAATAACTTTTTCCTTTAATTTCCAATTAAAAGGTTAGGCATTATTTAATAGCCATTCCATGATGTTTTTCTGCTTTTCGGTTTTTTTTTTTAGTACCTTTATAAATTCATAAATATTATTCATCAAATACATTTCATGCATAATCAATATTCTTTTTGATATCTAAATCGATACATCTTTGGCCTTTGACCCAACATAATGGCACGTCCTATGTCATTTTGACAAGAATCTCTTAAAACTCCCTTGCTTTCTGACAGAATAAGCTGTGACCCTGCATCTTCTCTGCTCCAGACCTAGAATCAGACATTTCTCTAAGGAGTCCTGGGCCTTTAAGTGGAGAATGCATTGAAACATGCAATCTGGGTGCCACATACTGAGGTGGCATTGCTTGCAGGCTATTCCATTTATAGAGATGAAGCCGGCAAGGGCTTCACCTCTCCTCAGTTTCCTAGGTTTACTGGTTGTTCTCAATTCTGATCACAGCAGTTCTCACTCAAGATGCAAAAATCTTTCTCAAGTTTGTTAATGTGGAGCATTTGCTGCCCCATGCATATTTCGGAACACATCTTCCTTCCTGTTGCACCATTGCTGATTTTACACCCTTTCCCCTAACTTGGGGTTTCCTCTGTCTCCTAGTTTTGCTGAAGATGCTATTTGTCAGTTTTGACTTTCATCATTCATGATGCTCTCCTTGCTTTTCAGAGACTGAAGTGGATTTCAAACTGAGCTGCCACTAATCCTCATATCAACCCTCAATCCAACAAGGGTTGGGTAAATGACCCAGGTCATGTTAAATCAGAAGGTTCATCCTCCTGGTCAAGATTACAGACCAGGGCAGGGAATTGACCCAAATCTATCCAATCAAAAGCCACCTGGGACTTTTGCTGGAATTTGAACTATTTGAACTGGGGGAGCTGAATGAATGAAAATCTGGAAGAGCTAGCAGCTCTCTGATTTTCTCCTGGAGAGAATCTGGCTGAGGCTAAAGCCAACACGAAGGAGAGAATTGAAGCGTAGAGGTAGGAGGTTGTTGAGCCCCTCATTTTAATCTCTGCTTCCAGCCTCGCCTGGAATCAGACCAACCCAGGTTTTTCACTTAGGTAATTTTAAAAAGTCTCTGTAATAAAATAAAACTATTAAGATGAAGTGCTTATCCCAGTGAGTAGTATAGAGTATGTCCCTAAAATATATTACCTGTTATTGTTTTCAAAAACTGATATGAGTAGGTTACTGCCATTTGCAAGAACGATATTAACAACTAAGATTTTGAGGAATTGTAGCAGGCACTTTACATATTATTTCACTAAATCTTCACTTTGAGCCAGGAGTTTAGTATTCTTATTCCCATTTTAAAGACATAAAAAGGAATCAAGACTTCAGAAGTTAAAGTAAGTTGGTCACAGAATGAGTAGTAGAAATGAGATTTCAACCTTTGCAGTCGGATTCCAGAATCCAAGCTCTAAATCACTTAATAATTGCAATTTAAAGATAATTAAAAGTATAAGCATTTAATGAAAAATAGGCCCTGTAACACTATGCTGAGTTAAGAAATCTGTCTCTGTCTTTAGAATGCAAGCTTCCTGAAGTTGGAATCCCTGTGGAAAATCTCCCTCTGGTTCACAGAAGTGACTCCCCCCTAGATTTTATAGCTGGATGCCCAAGCTCACTTCGCAGAATGATTCATGTTGATTTCTTTGAACACTGCCATGTGAAACAGCTCACAGAGTTACTGAACATTCGAACCTCATGGCCTCAGGGAGGCTATGTTTCCAGGTCAATTCCCTGTTTGTTGAGAGGAGCTTCTGTTCACCGTCTTCACACTCTTGAAATAAAGAAATTCCCCTCCTAGACAAAGGTGAACAGCGTTTCAAAATATGCATTCTTTCTCCTCTTAATGAAAATGCCTCCACTAAATGTTATAAATGGAATTACCACATTTTGCTGTATATATGTGCACTTTTGGGGCCCAAATTTCTGAGGGAAACATAAGGATGCACCTTATACATGGGTGGTACTAATTCTGTACCTATACAAATGTGTTCATTCTTTTATTTCTTGTAGCTTCTCTCTGTTCTTGTGTTTTGCAATTATTGGTTACATGAAATTTCTTGTAACTTAACGTTAAGAAAATAAATGCTAAAATTCCCTTTTAATACAAAAAACAAGTAGTTAAATATAAACAAATAAAATTTGAATTAAAAAATTAAAACAAAAGATTTTATTCTTGAGCCCCAAACATGGGTGCGCATTATACAGGGGAGTGCATCATACACAGAAAAATACGGTAAATTATGATCCATTTTTTTTTTCTTTTAAAATAGGATTAATACTAAACAGACTTCACCAAAGTGATGAGATCATTATAGATTCATTTTCACCCCCATTCCTTTACAGCACCTTTGTCACGATCATCCCATTAATAGGCACTGATGTTTTTCTTTAGTCCTGCTAAAAAAGAAAAATAAAAGAAGGAAATACTCCAGCTTCACACTGAAACTTCTCTAGGGGAAGGTATTTTTGTTTAAAAAAAGTATAACTCTGTTGCTTCTGATGTCTAATGATAGTACTCTAGTTTATAGCCAGCCTGCTGCTAGGAAGTTAGTTATGGAGACACAAAACAGCAGTCATTTTCTTATTTATTTCTATATATTTCTGGCTAATGTGCAACTATACTTTGGGTTAGATATAACTGTTGCCCAGTTTACAAAGACTCACAGAGTTAAGTAAGCTAAAAATAAGAGAAAGAAAAAGGATTTTAAAAAGTAAATAAATCTGGGTGTTACCACATTTACGCTGGAAATGTGAATTTTTTATCTTCTCATGGGAATTGACTGAAAGCTTAGGAATGACAGAAATACCCCACAGAGGATAACTCACATCTTCTCCAGGAGTCATTACTTTCAGAGTCCCGACTCCTGAACTCATCCCCAGGGGTCTTAACTGCTTCCTCCAGTCAGAGGTCAATTGAAGCCACCCACCGTGGAATCAAGGTCTCCCAGAAAAGTCATCTGTAGTCTAGTTCCCAGGCTGCCTGCTGAGTCCCTAGGATGACCAGCAATGGTAACATTCATTTACTGAAAGGGAAGCCCACCTCCTCACCCAGCACACACTTTGGTCTGACCGCAATGATTGGGTGTGGGCTTCAGGCTCCCCAGTTGGGGCCACCTGCAGCAGGGGGAGGTCATCCCCAGTGGAAAACATTCTACCCAGCCTGTCTTTCTTCCACCCTGTTGGGAAGAAAACCTGCCAATCTCTTCAGTTTAGCTTTAGGAGAAAAGTAATTGTACTCTTTCTTCCCAGGACTAAACAGAACTCAGACAGGTTGTGTGTTCAACCTGTGGGTGACTTCTCTGACTTAGAAATTGACTCCTAAGTCTTGACCAACAAGGCTTATGTGAGGGGTATCCTAGAACAGAGGGTAACTTGATTCCCAAGACAATTTCTACTCTAGACAGCAAATATCGTGATATCTCAAAAGTGACCTCTTCTAACTTGAAAGACAAATGTGACCTCTGCCTGCTCCCAGGCCCCCAGTTCAGGTGGAATACAGCCACACAGGTGCTTGGTGCCAGGCAAGGCAACAAGGAAAAGCCCCAGAGGCTGTGTCTGTCATGTATGGGTCACCTTCTAGAAATGGAAAGTTGATCCCAAATACTAATAACGTCATGTTGGGGTTTACAGGTATCTCAAATTCCACTGAACTTTCAGTTCCCATACTGACAGTAGGGAATGGATGGCAGAGGGACCCACATGAATGGCTTCTGCTTTTTAGAAGGGGTCAGCAGTCATAACTGAATGCTTCCCCCATCTTCTGTGTAGGGACTCACTGGGCTCTGCCATTCTCTACCACGTTGCTATTTTGGAGAAGCAGTGTAGCAGAGAGGAGAGAATCAGACTTTAATGTCACAGAAATCAGAGAAAGAATCCTCACTCTGCTTCTTACCAACATTGTGTCCCTGAGCCATAACTTCACTACCTAGGTCCTCAGCAGGCTCTTTTATTATCTACTTTACAGCGATGGTAGAGAGTAAATAGACAACCTATGGTGAATGCTTAGCACATATCTGGATCCTAGTGGGTGTCTTAGAAATAGTAGGTATGTCTTCAACTCAGCTCTTTGAGGGGATAATTCATGTATTATTCTATTTTATTTTTTAAAAGGAAAAGTACAGGCAGGAGTGAAGGGGAGTAGGCAGGTAGGAAGGCAGGAAAAGAGAGGAGGAATACACATTTTATATAATTGTTTATCTTGGTTGTTCCTCCCAGTCCTGGGTCTTGAACTGGGAAACCTGAGATTTACGTGGACTGAGTCCAGTGGACTGAACCACGAGTCCACCAGGGCCTGCCTCATGCTTGATTTTTATCCATCCCCTTCCCATGACACCAGATCTAGCATGTGCCTTGTTATACCAGATGCGTGTCTAGTAAATATTTGCTGAGTGATCAATGTGCGAATAAATGAGTGAAGATGAAAACTGCCTAGAGGAAGACACTTAAGCCAGTAATCACCTGTTTTGAATAATAGAGAGCGACATCTGCTACCCAGCCAATAATATGGTCAGAAATAAGAAGGAAGTGTGAGGAGTTTGTGAAATGTCACTGTGTGGGTCCCTTGAATAGTTGAGGCTTCCTCTGAGGACACACGGAGTAGACAGCCACTCGGCACTTAGCAAAGGCCCTCTGCATCACACTTTGTCCCAGGAGAGCTCTGCAGGTGACCCTGGGAGCAAGCATTCTCCGTCAGAGATGAGCCAAGCTGCAGCAGCAAAGGCCCTCCGGGTGGGAACAAAGGTGGGAGAGAGAACTCCTGCCCCTGCAAGCTCAGCTGACTGGACAAGGCAGCTGGGAAAGAATCTTGGTTATGAGGTCCATAGGGCAAGAGATACATAATGTGAACTGAGGGCATGGCAAGACTCTCCTTGTCTAAGTCTTTCCTCATCTGGCAGTCAGGCCCAGAGGCCCTGTTCCTCAGTTTCTGCTGCTGGATCAAGCTGTGCCTGATTCCTTCCAGGGACCCACGGTCCTTACAGTTCAACTCCTTGATCCTTATTGAGAATGGTCCGCCCTCACCCAGCTTCAGGTTAAGCCTAAGTGAAAGGCAGGGTTCTTTGAAAACAGCACCTGGGTTCAGCACCTCTTCTCCTTTTGTTGGGGTATGGAAATGGTCACTGAGGGTCTGTGGCGTGTGGGACACTGAGGATGGTAAGGAGTTTAGGGAGATACAGGGAACACCATCAATCACGTAAGTCATGAAGGCGGAGGGTGTCGACCACTGCAAGGAAGTTGGTGTGTACCACAGGGGTGAAATCCAATTTAAGGGTAGTGTGAGCTGAGATTAGAGGATGAATAAGCACATGAAAGAGGGAAGCCTCATGTCATAATGCTTAGAACAGTGGGACCTAGGATCTGAGGTCCTGGGTTCAAATCCTGGGCAAGTTGATGAATCCATCCCAGCCTCAGTTTCCATATTTTAAAAATGGGAATAATAAAAATTCTTACCACAGAAGTTATTGTCTTCATAAGTGAATATTAAACAGGAGATATACATGCTATGCCTGAATGTATTCATTAGCATAGTATCATTAGCTTACAATTAGCATAACATTAGCATAGTATTCATTAGCATAAGAGGGTTTCCTAAGGAAAACTAGTAAGGTTGGGAATAACAAAAGTTTCTCACTAATATTAGCAAATGGGACAGTCTGGAGACAGGAGAGAGAAAAAATAAGACTGAGGAATTTGGAAGCAGTCTGTTAGAGCAGGTTTGGCATGGGAAGGAGGGAGTTCCTGGACTCCATTCTGGGTAAGCAGGAATGGGCTCTCCTGTATCTGCAGTTCAGTCCTGATGAGGGGCCTTTGCTTTGATGTCTGGGTTTCTGACTCATAAAGGGTCCAGCCCCACAGCTGGTCCTACAGGCAAACTTCTATGAAGACAGGCAGACTTCTCTCAGTTACAGTTCACAAGTTTTATTGTGGTCACCTCTTAGTACTAAGTGCTCTCTTAGGCCTGGTATGTATCAGCAATCATTTGATTGAGAGGGACAGAGATTCACACGCACACACACACACAAAAGACTGCTTCTGTAATGGAGAGGTCCTGGCAAAGTTATAGTTGCATCTGGCTATTCGGTTTTTGGTAGTTTTTTTTCTCTTTTTTTGTGCTGGCTTCATTCGAAGTCATTCTTTTATCTGTGCTAGCAAAGTTCCCATTAGCAACTCTCCATTTATCGTCTACACTCCTGGGAACCCTCACAGAAAGAAGCTCCCCCTTTCCCAACCCTTGCAGCACAGGTCACAGAGGTCACTCCCACTAGACCAGTGGTCACATTTTCATTTTGGAACCCATCTCTAGCCTACTTGCTTGAGAGCCAATAGGCCAGTGAGAGATGGTGGCTCCGCATCAGAGAACTCAGTCTCCTTCAGGTGCTGGCCTTCAGCTTCCAGGTAGATTCTGCCCCTTGGAGGCAGAGATGAGATGACAGAAAGAGATGACACCAAGCTCTTTATCCTCGTGTCCCTTGGCTTCTGGTCATGTCACAGAGAATGGTGTGTCCCCACAGGTGTCCCTTCCTTCCTGGGCCCAGCCTCTGCCCACCAGTCCTGGTCATAGTTGTCATGTCCACCAGATGCCTCTGCCTCCTCCCTGGGGTCCCAAGCGCTGAGCGTGGTAGGTGCTTCTTGCTGTTGCTGACCTGGGGTGGGGGGGGGCACTCAGCACCCTCACCGCTCACCGCTGGACTCCTTAACCCTTCCATCAGCTCCACACACTGTTCCCGTTCTATGCAGCTGTCTATCTGAAACAGTTGGCGTGGCTTCCTCTAAGGGGAAATCCAGGTGAGGGTACGATGCCGGTTGGCAAAATCAATAGAGGTCCCACACAGACTAAATCCCGACTGGTCCTTGCAAGCTCCTCTCTCAAGGACTGAGATGGTGGCCCTGAGCGCCAGCCTCAGCCTGCCTTACACCCTGGCTGACAGTTAGATGCTGGTTTCCAGCAGGCCTGTGATGATAGCAGCCACCGTAAGCGCTCGTGTGCTTAACCGTGCCAGGCACTGTCTAAAGGCCCAACATCTGCAACTCACTCAAGAGTCTGTTTTACAGGGGAGGAAATCAAGGCACGATGAGGTCCCCCCAAAGTCAAAGAGCTGGAAAGAGCTCAAGCACGGATGTGAACCCAGCATGCTGCCTTCAGAGCCCACCTCCACCCAGGGCACTGGACTGTCTCCAGGCAGCAGAGGAGTCCCCAGAGTCTGCAGGTATCTATGTCCCCCTCAGTGGAGTAAAGTTAGAGGTGACAGGCACAGTGAGCTGGAGCAGCCAACGGCCAGTCCCACCTGCAGGTCCCCCCGGGAGGGGTGGTATTGGTGGAGACGCCTTGAAAACTTCTTTGGGGTTTTCCTTCCAGTGGCTGCCAGCTCTGGCATGGCTGGCCAATGCCTAATAAACTCTGGGCTATAAAAGGGGATTAAAGCTCTCTGCAAAAACCATTTGTGGCACAAAACGATCTCCATGATCGCAAGAAATGTGGCGGAGAATTCTGTGAAAATTGCACGAAACCCATGCCAAACCCTCACTCTGCATTCCAGTGAGTAGAATCCCAACAAAATGAGGAAATAATCACAGCGCTACGATGATGCCTAATTAAAGCTAAATTTAGCCAGCTCTGTTTTTCCCGAGTTGTCATGAAATCCATTTCAGTTCAGACCACAATAATGGCAAACCCAGATAATGAGGAAAGGCATTTAATGGGAAAGGTAGAATGTCATGGATATAATAATTAAGATAAGAAACCCAGACAGGGGCCAAGTGAATCGGGTGTCTCTTTGGTTGACATTTTCAGTGATTTCCTGGTGACTTTGTAACTTTCTGACTCTTAAAAAAAAGAAGAGAAACAGAGAGGAGCATTAGGTGATAGGTGAATTTTTTTTTCCATTTCCAGGGGCACTCAGCAAACCTGGTGTCATATTGCAAGGCAGTGGAGAAAGTGGTAGAGCAAACCTTAATTACCAGGCAGACTGAGTCAGACTCTGCCCCTCCTGACAACCCCTCTGCTGGCCAGAGACCCCCACCACAGGCCTGGGTCTCCATCAGATTGCTAGGGAAGGGGGCTGAGGCGGCTGAGAGCCAGGGACTGGGTGGGGGCGCTGAGCCAGTTAGCACTTCAGGCCTGAGCGGCCTGCCTTCCTTGGAGACTTGGCATCCTCTTCAATTAGAACATTCCCTGAGAGATCATCAGGAAACTTCTAGTTTCCAGGAAGCTTCTTGTCTTGCGAAACAGAAGCCAAGAGGATGGAGGTAAGGGGTGAGGAAATGGCTGAGAGGAAATATCCCTTGTAGTCAAGCTCTTGACACCTCCCCAGCACGCATGCATGTGGGCACACACACACACACACACACACACACACACACGCACACATGCATACATGTGCACTCACATTGCAGGGAAGCCTTTAGCTTTAACTGATTTGTTGCCATTTCTGAGGCCTCGGGGCAGGAAAGGAACAGACAAATCTACAGTTCTGCGGCACACACCGACTGTTATCTAGCTCAGAGAGGACAGTGGGCACAGAGCTGACTTTCTCTTAGAAGCTCCTAATATTCGACGTTATGATCTCCTAAGAACCAGGCACTGCTTTCATTGTCTTTAGTGTATTTTGAGTAAAAAGCACCCCCCTTTAAAATTGCTAAATTTTAAATCATTACCCCCATTTTAAAGATGACGAAACCAAGATGTGGAGCTGTTGAGTAACTTGCTGGGTTCCAGCAGCCTGGGGCACGGCTGGAAATGAAGCCCACATGTCAGATGACGGTACAAGGCTGCCTCCTAGCCACCCCATCCAGCGTCAGAGGGTCCCCACAAACCACTCCTGTTTATCTGATGGTTACTGTGAGGATGTTTACACATGGCTTTATAAAAATGTAAACTATTAAACTTTCATTGTAAAAACAAAACCCAAATCACGGACAAAAGAGATTCCCCAACCAACCAGGAGTCTCATCACAATTATCCAAAAAGTAGCATAAATTAGAATGTACTTTTGGGGGCAGTGACACACACTGAAGGAATTTGAGGTTTTTAATACTTCTGAAAAGTTAGATCCACTGAGGGAGGAATGAAATGTGTGTATATGCCTAAGCATGTTTCTAATCAACATTAAGATCAGCAGTTAAGATAAGAATATTTAGTCTTTGGCCTTCTCTGACTCCAAAGAGAATCTGCTCTGAGTCTGGTCCCTCCTTCCTGCTCTGCGCAGGTTCTGTGATGGTGGTTCCAAGTGGGGGCCAGCGAGGAGGACAGGGTGGGCAGGGGAGGGGTGACAGGTGCATCCAGGCCCTCTCTCTGTGACGTTGTGAGACAATCAGATGTAGGAAGCTTGAGTGATTTAAAATGACTTCTATCAGAAAATTATGCAGCCCAGGAAAGAGCGTACTAAATACCAGATGGACAAAATAATTTTGTCCCTTTACATAATGGTCGATGGCATTTTCCAAAACTGGTTTTGACATTATCTCCCTTCCCACATGCTCTTCTTGCAATGTGACAGTGACACTGCCCCCACTGAGATATGGGTCTAAGTTCTGCCCATGAGCTTGGGCAGGTGGAGGCAACACTATGTGACATCCCACACTTGGTCGTGAAAGGCAATGCAGCCTCAGACTGGTGTCTCGGGGCACTGCTCTTGGAACAATGCCATGTGCTGTTTGAAAGCTCAAGCAGCACCGCCAAGAGGTCAAGTCTAGATGCATCAGTTGACACCCAGCAAACTTCCTGCAGCATCAAGTGAGTAACCTTCAGATGATGCCATCCAGTTGCTGAGTCACCTCCAGCCTTCCAGTCCTCCTTGCTGGGCTCTAGATACAGTGTAGACACAAGCTCTCCCCTCTCAACCCCTTTTGAAACTCCTGACCTACAGAATCGTGCGTGTAATAACGTGATTGCTATTTTATGCCCTGAGCTTGGATCTGGTTTGCTCCATGGTAATAGCAAGAAATGTCCTTTCTCCTTCCCTCCTTGCTCATCTTCTAAGACACACACTGTTCTTTGTGATTCTACCCTCGGGTTCCACCAGCAGCTATTTTCCACCTCTACTAAAGCAACCATCCTCTGCCCCACAAGCAACTGCATTTCTGTCTGCCTGACATCCGTTTCTGGGCTATACGGGTATAGGGACTTTTGCTTATTGATTTCTGTTCCTCCAAAGCATTTGTATGAATGAATAAACGAAGGAAAGCACAACTCATCGAAACAACCCAGAAACCGTCACACTTTGGATGTTCATCTCATCTTCTCAAACATGGAGAAAACTTGGTAAGTTTCAAAGCTATTGTATTTGTCGAGTCATTACATATGAATCAATACAGCTTTTTATTCGCTCTGTCAAAAGAGGCTAAGCTAGAAGAATAAGAAAAGAAAATAAGAAAACTCACATTTCTTGTGGCAGATGCTGGCTTTGCCCTCCCATGTCCCTTTGAACTCTTGTGGTCCCCAAACATACGTCCACCACGTCCTATACAGGCACTTGAGAATTTTCACCTAAAGGCTTACTCTGAACTCCTGAGCAAGGCAGTCCAGACATTCTGGGGAAATGAAAATCCTGGAAACTGTCCTCGGTTGATGATGAATGTGAACTGGCGGACAAATCAATCCCACTTCCTCACCACCTGAGTGGGTAATTCTGAGGTTCACTCCACACTGTCCCTTGAATTATCCAGCAGGAATGAATCCCAGCAGCCTCTTGGGGAAGCTTTCTCAATAACTTGCCCTCTTTCCCAACTTTTATTTCCCCATCCCTGTTGATGCTGTTGGGATCACTTTTGAAATAAACCATTGACATGCAAATCTTCTATGCAGGGGCTGCTTCTGGGGAAAAAACAAACCAGGCTGCACTCTAAGCAACACAGGACAAGTCTCATTGATACAAACAAGAAGAAGAAGAGGGGACAGACAGATAAAATCCACCCAGTCAGTTACAACTCCCTCCAGTGAATTTTGACAAATGACTCCAATACAAATCTCCATGTGTTGTTGGTTAAAGATAATCAACTCAAGATTTAGGCCACAGTAAAGGCTAACAGACAAAGGGTTCATTGTGCATTAGGACACTTTTGGCTCTGAGTGACAGAACACTTTCAGAGCGGCTCAACAAAACAGGAATTTCTAGTCGGTGTAACTGAGGTGCCACAGGATCAGGAAGGTCTTCAGGCATGTGTGGACCCACATCCAATCAACATTAGCAACATTTGTTCACCGCCACGGGGCAGCTTTGCACTGACCACTCGATAAGCTTGTTGAAAGTGATGAGAAGATGCAAAAGCAGATTGATATCCTGCTCTGAGAGCCAACAGCAGACAAAGAGATGTTCTTTCTCAGGAGTTCCACCCGAGTCTTGGGCCTGATTCTCCTTGAACTCATGACTGGCCAGGCCATTGGAATGCGCCTCATGGACGGCCTGGTCATATAATCCCCCAGCCCCAAGGGTGGTAAGAGTGACGTACACCCCAACCGCCACCTGGCAGTAGGTCAGCAGTGATTCCTTGAAGGAAACTCATTGTTAGGAGCGAAAGGGATCCTACCCAGAACGGCACAACAGATGTGCACATGAGTTAAGCAACGAGAAAGTGCAGACAAGCAAAAACAGATAACAAACCAAACTTTTTAGTTACTCAAGGCATAAAAACTCCTTCTTTGGGGTAAGCCAGTTTTTCTGATTGGTAACTGACAAACTCCTGGCTGATAAAATGTATGTTATATAAAAGTAAATATATAAATGAAGAGGGTTCCAGGTGAGATGAAACAAACACATTCTATTATGACCCTTAGTTTTGAAAAGCAGATTTTATGATCATTCGGGTGAGGCTAATGGATCCGATGACTGCCGCTGAAAAACCGGTTTTTAACTCACAGTTCCCAAGAAAAGGAACATATCATGTCAAGGAGGGCAAGGTGGCTCCAGGAAAATTCTAGGATTGGTCAGGAGGCAGAGGGAGCACGTGTACAGACTGTTCTGACATGCATGGTTCTGATCCTGAGTGATGAATACAGGTGGATAGTGTCCTAGTGTGTAATCACCCATTAAAGATAGTGGCTGAAGGTTTGGAATTGGATTAGTTATTCCTGAGGTCAAGTTGTTGATCGTTTTCAGGAATTAGCTAATCTTGGAAGGGTACCCAACCAGCAAGGCTAGAACCTCAAGAATAGAGAAAAAGAGAAAACATAGTTAATCTGTTTTTCCGTTGAACACAGCTACGTAATCTGGAGAGCTTGCATGGGTCAACTATTTGAGGACGCTGTGGCAAGTGGGTTGGCAAGAAGACTAGCATGTGGGACACCATGAAACCAGTGGTGATCTTACTCATGTCCCTCTCTCATATCTGCTGCCTGAACTCACTGCAGCTGAAGCTGCATCAGTGGCATCAGCAGGGATGGAGACAGGCACTTTCATTCTGGCTTAAGGAGAGGAAAAAACATTTCCTAACATGAGAGAAGGTGTGTGTAGGGGTACAGGGGAAATTTCCCCCTCCCTTTGAGGTTCTTCTCAGGCTGGTTGAGCAAACAAATTAATATCTAACACATTAGGAGGAACAAAGGATCAATTGTAATTACACACATATGGAGAGTTTCTATTCCTGTAGATTCTAGAGTAAATGGGACAAACTAAGGACTGAGCTCCCTGTGCTGAGGCATGGGAAAGGGGGCTTGGGGTGTCAAGGAGAGAAAAGGGGGTCTTCACATCAGGGGATGCCTTCATATGACAAACCTTACCTCTGTAAGTTGTCCTGCCCTCAAATGGGTCTAATAAAAGGTTATTTCTAGAGATGACCCCATAATTAGGTATTTTTATTCTTGAAGGTAATGATCAGTTTCTCTTGAGCTCTGCAAGACCTCAATAGAACTTTAGTTCCACATACCATGGTGACACTTAATGGAAAAGACTGATCTGAATATCTTGGAAAGGGCTTACCTGGACATTTTTTTTTTTTTGTGGGGGGCGGTCAATCCTATAGTGAGGAAATTCTCTCTCTCTCTCTCTCTCTCTCTCTCTCTCTCTCTCTCTCTCTCTCTCTCTGTTGGAAAGGTGCAGGCAGGAATGAAAGCAAGCAGAAGCAGTAAGGTGGAAAAAGAGAGGAGGAAGAAGTATTTCATAATTGATTTTATTTAGTTCATCTTGGTTTTCCACTAGCCCTGGCACGCGAACTCAGAACTTGGGACATAAGTGGACTGCACCCAACCATTATTCTGCCAGGGCACGCCATTTTATTCTTTCTTGTCATTTTTCTATTCTCTTGCTGCTAGAAGTGCCGTGATGGTGAGAGGCCCACAGGAGGCCCTCAGGAGGCCCAGGGAGCCTCCTCTCCACAGGAGAAGTTGTGGACCCCAGAGGCTAAAACAAACCTCAGTTGCTTTCCATCCTCTTTCCTGACACTCGACTTAAGAGGTTAGTACAATATAGGATGTATACGATGTATACGGTAGTATGGGAGTGTACGGCCCCAGTCTTCTGTCCAAATGAGCAAAAAGAGGGCTGGGGTCGCTGAGAAGTGCCCGGAAGAGTGGACATAGAGGAAAAGTTGCGCATGCGCTCCTGGGCTTACCTCTCAGAACGGGACTCTCAACGGCCGACATAGACTTTAGAACTGAGCTCTGGAATAGACCACGTCCAGTTACTGGCTGGGTCCTGGGCAGTAAACATCTGGGATGGATCTGAGCAGCACAGCCAAGGATTAGAAAACTGAACTGACCAGAAACCACAGGAAGCTGGTTGAAAATGGAGGGTGGAACCCAAATAGGTTGATTAACTGCTAAGACAAATAAATCAACACCGACCTTAGAATTTGAGCAGGACTCAGAGTCTCCTAACAGAATACTTAAAATGTCAGGAGATAAACCAAAATGGCTTAGCATCCAAAGAACCGGGGTAATCTCAACTCACAGGTGGAAGATACCATTGCCGAGATAACGCACATGTTGGAACCACAGGGGCTTTAAAGTAGCTGTCAAAGAAATGCTCCAATAAGAAATCCCAAGCACTCCTGAAATAAATTGGAAAATAGAAAGTCTCAGCAAGAAAAAAAAACACAAAAAACGAAAATCTAAGAATCCAAACCAACACTTTGGAAGTGAAAAATATAGTAACTGACTGAAATTCAAATCTTCCTCGTTGAACTCAGGAGTGAAATGGAGACAGCAGAGGAAGTAGTCCATCGCCTTGGAGATAAGAATAGGAAGCACACAATCTGAGCAATGGAGTAAAGAGAGAATAAAATACAAAGCACTGGGAGCTTCTGGGACAATAACAGAGTTTGAGGAGTGAGAAAGAGCAGAGACACAACACATTTGTAGAGATACAACTTAAGAACTTCCTGAATTTAGCAGCAAGCATGAACCTTCAAACCCAAATAATATCAACTAAACTAAAGAAACCTAGCCCACACACAGAAGAATAAAACTTCTAAAAGCTAAAGCGAAAAAAACCTTGAAAGCTATTGTAGAATAATTATATATAAAACAACAATTGCTTGTGAGAAATCAGAGTCCAGAATGAAGGAAAACAATATGCTTTAAATGCTGGGGGCTGGGGGCAGGAGGAAGGAATGTCAAATCAGAATTCTATGCTAGTGAAAAATCCTTCAGGAATGGGTTGAAATAAGGATATTCTCAGGTGAATGAAAGCTAAGAGAATTCATTACGAGTAGACCTGATCCAAAATAATTTTGAAGGAGGTTCTTCAGGAAGAGGGATATGAGAACAGAAGGAAACTTGGAACATCAAAAATGAGAAAAGACACATGAAAATGCTAAACTTGGGGGTAAGTATAATAAAGTATTATTTGGCTATTGAGTTTATTCAAATATAATTGATGGTTGACAGCAAAAATTGTAACATTGCCTGATGGAGTTTTTACTGTATTAGTAAGTTTATATTCAACCTGAAAAGCTAAAAAGTAAAAATGAAGTTATGTATACTGTAATTCCTACTACAATTGCTAAAAATACTATATAAAGAAAAATAGTCATTAAAAATAGAATATATTCATACCAAGCATGCTTTCAGATTACAATGGAATTAGACCAGAAATTAATAACAGAATATTCACAGGAAAAGCACAATTGATAAATAAAAATAGAACACCAAAAACATATTCAAATAATTCTCAAAAAAGACAGGAAAGGGGAAATGGGCATGAAAAAATAGAGGAAACAAAGAGAAAACAACAAAAAAAAGCAGTCCAAACATGTCAAAGACTACACTAAAATGTATATGAGCCAAACACATAACATTTGAAAGACAGAGATTGCCTGGCTGGATCAGAAAACATGACTTACCTATGTACTGCTTACATGAAACTCACTTCAAAGATATTGATACAAAGAGCTTCAAAGTAAAAACATGGAAAATGATATACTACGTAAAAACTAATAAAAAGTAAGCTTGAGTGACTACATTAATGATAGATAAAATAGATTTTAGAGCCAAGAAAATTACCAAGAATAAAAAAAATTGTTACAAAATGTTTTTTTTTTTTTTTTAAGATTAATATGGTTAAAAGGAATAATGATCCTAAATGTATATTCACCTGAAGATAGTTTTAAAACACACAAAACAAAAACTGAGAGAACTAAAAATAAAAATAGCTAATTCTACAATTTAATTATAAAATACAAATGCTTTTCCTGATAACTGATAGACTAATAGAAAATCATTCAGGATATAAAGTAGCTAAATAATGCCATCACACCACTGGACCTCTTTAATATTTTTACAGAATTCTATTCAATAACAGCAAAATACACCTTTTTTCAAATGCACAGGAAACATTCACTTTGATAAGAAAACAAGTCTTAACAAATATGAAAGAAATTTAATTATATGAAGTATAAATATATATGTGTAGACACACATGTATATGTGAGAACACATCTCAACTCATGTTTCCTAATACTGAAAACAAAGACAGTATAAGAAAACTGTACGAATCAAAATTCTTCATGAATGTAGAAAAATTCAAAAAATGGAACTACTTAACTATAAATCTTAAAAACATGTAAAGGACCCATAGGCTGAAAACTATAAAATGTCACTGAAAGAAATAAAAAAACCTAAATAAATGGAAAGACATACCTTGTTTATAGATTGGAAAATAGCTGTAAAGATGCCAGTTCTCCTCAAATTCATTTATAGAATTATCTTTATCCAAAATTCCCACAGGATGTTAAGTAGATAGATATAAGTTGGTTCTAAACATATATGGAAAGGCAAAGAAATAAGGTTGCCAAAATGATTTTGGAAAAGAATAGTTAGAAGAATCATACATTTTTTTTTTTCCATTTGAAGTCTTCTATAAAGCTACAGCAATTAAGATCAAGACAGCATCATACAGCCAAAAAGAGAGATATGTAGATCAATGGGACAGAATAGATTCTGCAAATAGACCTACAGAAATATTATCAACTTAAGTTAATTTAACTGAAGTGTAATTCATATACAGCAAAATACACAGAGCCAATGTATACAAACGAGTGTGACAAATGCATACACCTAGGTAACACGCATCCTATAAAGAATATTCTCATTTCTGTGACTTCACAAAGTTTCCCAGTGCTCCCTTTTAATAAGTACCCCATAGTCAGCTACTCTTTTACCAATTGAGCTTTTGATAAAAGTACAGCGGCAATTCAATAGAGAAAGAATAGTTTTTTCCATAAATGGTGTTGAAACGTTTGAACATCAATACATAAGAAAATGAACTCTGACCTAAATCATCTGTCATGCCAAATTAACTCAACTTAAACCCAAGATATAAATGTAAAATATATAATTATAAACATTTTTGAAGAAAACATGGTGAAAAATCTTCATGATTCGTCACAGAAAAAGTACTGATAAATTTGACTTCATCAGAATTAATCACTTGCTCTGGAAAAGACAGTCTTAAAATAATTTTTTAAAAAAGAAAAACTATAGACTGGAAGAAAATATTTATAGATCACATATCCAATAAAAAAGAATATTTTAAGACCTCTCAAAACTCAACAGGAAGAGAACAATAAATCTGTTTTTTAAAATGAGCGAAAGACTTGAACAATTCACCAAAGAAAACCTATGCATGGCGAATAAGCACATAACAAAACGTTCAACATGATTAACCATCAGGGAAATGCAAATTAAAATCACAATAAAATACTACTATCTCTTTATTAGGGTGATTGAAATTAAAAAAAAAATACTTACAACCCCAAGTATTGACGAAGATTTAAATCAACTACATTCCTTCTGGCAAACAAGATGCTAGTTTCTCGTAAAGTTAAGGATACTCTAAACAGCTGACTCAGCAACCCTACTTCTATTACTTTAGAAATAGGAAACTTATCTTTATTCCAAAGCGTTTACATAAATGTTTATGGCAGCTCTATTCATAACTGCCCCAAGCTGGAAACAATCAAGTGTTCACCAAGCTAGGTTCCATCCATACGGTGAAATGCTACTCAGTGATAAAAAGACATTGACTATGAAGACATGCAACCACTTGCATAAATCTCAAAGGCATTTTGATAAAAGAAAGGAGTTCTTTCCTCTTTCCTCTTTCCTCAACAAACTGAGAACTGAAATCCCATATAATCCCATCATCCCACTTCTGGGTATTTACCTAAAAAACACTAATTCTCAGAGAGATTTATGTATTCCCATGTTTATTGCAGCCTTATTTACAACAGCCAAGAAATGGAAACTGCCTAAGTGCCCATTGTCAGATGAATGGATAAAGAAGATGTGATACATATACACAATGGAATACTACACAACCATAAAAACAATGAAATCCTGCCATTTGCAACAACATGGATGAATCTAGAGGGAGTCCTGCAAAGAGAAGTAAGTCAGAAGGAGAAAGACAAATGCTGGATGATCTCACTCGTATATGGAATAAAAAGAAGCAAATCAAACGAACAGATAAAACAAAAACTAACACTTGGACACTGGTACTGGTACTATGGTTACCCCTGGGAAGAAAGTCGCAAGAGGGAGCATATAGCGATGGTGTCCAGTGGACAGTGGTGGAGAACTTTTGGTAATTTCATAGTGGGCAGGGTCTGCTGTCATGTATTTAACAAGTAGTGAACCTGCACATATGGCCTTGTATATTCTTTATATTCTATATTACCTCAATAAATATTAAGAGAAGAGGAAGAAGGAGGAAAAGGAAGAAGAGAAGGAGAAGTAGCAGCAGCGGTCTCCAAAGGTTGCCTTGATAGGATTTTCTGGAAAGATTTAGGGTTGGTAGGAAGGTGTGACTACAAAAGGAGAATATGGAATTTTCTGGGGGTAATGGAACTATTTTGTTTTCTGATCAAGTTGTGGTTCCCGACTCTATACATGCTAAAATTCATAGATGTGTACACTTGCACAAAAAACCGTCTTACTGTATGATCGCAGTAAAAAAGTCAACTTTTTTCAATGAGACTATCAAATATAACAGGAAGAAGAAACTTGTTCAGAATGTGCTATTTTGCAAGGAAAACTAAAAAGGAAAAAAATTAAGAGGAAAAGTTAAGTATTGCCTTGAGCAATACTCAAACTTCAGTCTCTATAAGACTCATCTGGAGAATTTCTTAGGACCGCTCATGCTGGACCTCAACTCATCCCCACTCTGAGAAACACTGGGCTGGAGCAGAGGAGGTACTAGTTGTTAAGTTACCTCCCCAGGCTTTAAACTGCCAGATTAAGACTGAACTGGATTTGTTCCAGTAAATCAAAGCAGATGCTTCTGGACTCAGTTAAGTCATTAAGGACAGAATTTTCCTTCAGAGAGTTTACATTTGCAGTGCTCAGCTTGTAAATGGAGACACATAACTAAGCCCTTCTCCTACCAGCAGAAAGCAAGCTCTTTTTCTGTTCACAGATTGAAGCAGTTCAAATGAGACTCAGAGTTTTCTTAGGCAATCACCAAAGAGCACGAGCCTGAAAGATGAATCCATGATTTGAGGACTCGCTCCAAATGATGGGTGGAGCTCTTCTGTTTGTGTTTTTTGTTGTTGCTTGGTTATGGCAAACTAGAGGAGACACAGTGGCATAGGGGCAAACAAACTTTGGATTCTAGGAATAAGGAACACAGAAAAAGACTCCTCCCTTTGCTACAATTGAAGTTTGATGCTGGCCTAACCTTAAAACTTTGACTTCAAAGTAATGTTGAAGGAACAATAGCTAATTTTTATGACTTTTTTAAAGAGAGAGGAAAAGTGAAATAAGTGCCCAACTTGCTTATAGTTTCATTATCTCCAGAACATTCTAATTACCCTAGGTTTGGGGATGATGCAAATGAATCTAACTTGTCAACATTTTAGAAAGAGCAGGAAGGGACCCCAGGCTGTGTTCTGGTTCCAGTCTCATGAGAGCTTCATGCATACAGGGCCCACAGTTCCACACATCAAAACGGTAGCTGTCTGCATCAGCCCACATGCCTGCTCTCAAGCCAAGAATTGGAACAAAAAGGCACAGATTGACCTTCTAGATCAGTGGGTCTGTTCCATCTGCCCAAAGGGATGATGTGGGGATTTTAAATGATGGTAGTTATAGCAGCAACATACTTTGTCTAAGATGGGACTCACATGTAGGATGAAAAGAAAAGATTCTCTGTCTTCACCTCTCAGCAAGTGAAGTGGGTTTGGTTCCACAAGGAAACTGGACACACACAGGAAGGGAGGAATCTGGACCTGTCTTCCCTTTGGGTTGGCCTGGCCAACCTAGAGAATGGGGAATTCAGGCCAGCAGGCCTATTACTAAGTGTATGCTCAAAAGTCCAAAACAGGCACAACCACTTTGGAAGACAGCTTGGCCTTTCTTTTAAAACTTGCCATATGATCCAGTAATCACATTTCTTGGTATTTATCTAATGAGTTCTAAATCTATGTCCTCACAAAAACTTGCATATGAATGTTTATAGAAGTTTTATTCCTCACTGTCAAAACTTGGAAGCAACCAAGATGTCCTTCAAGAGGTGAATGGATAAACAGACTGTGGTATATCCATTCACTAGAATATTATTTGTGATTTAACAAAACAAAACCCCAAACCCAAAACCCAACTATTAAGCCTTAAAAAGACATAGAGGGACCTTAAAAGCATAATTCTAAGTAAAAGAAGCCAATCTGAAAAAGGCAACATATGTATGATCCTAAATGTAGGACATTCAGAAAAGGCAAAACTATGGAGATGATAAAAGATGAGTGGTGCCAGGGGTTCAGGAAGTCAGTGGGAGGGGAGGGAGAGAGAAGTAAGTGAAGCATTAAGGGTTTTCAGCAGTGACATTATTCTGTATGATATGTGAATGGTGGATACATGTCATTACACTTTGTCAAAACTTTTAGAATGTTAATGAGAGAATTCTAAGGCAAATTATGAACTTGCTACTGTGTCATTATGGACCCATTAATTGTAACAAATATGTCCTGTGAGGACAAGGTGGAAACAATAGGGGAAACTGTGGGGAGGGATGTAGGTGTCAGAGGCTGCATGGCAACACTTTGATGCTTCCACTCAAATTTCTGTAAACCTGCTAACAACAATTTAAAGCACAAAGCCTGTGTCAAGCCTTTTGCTCTGGTCAGAACCCGTGGTGCTCCTGGAGATGAGCTGCTGGATGCGGCTGTTCCTTGTAGGGTTCCCTAACCTTCAAAGTCACCCTGGGGACATAGACAAAATTGCAAGAACCTTTCTGGCTTCCCTTCCTGGCTTCCCCACAGTGCCTTGAGCCTTTGTGTTCCTAAGCGACCACTTCTTAATCCATAAAACTGAGGTGATGACTCAATCTATCTTTACAGATATTCTTCAGACATTTCATATCTGCCCAGCTCCTCCCTTGGTGCCAGGCACCCTTATAAGCCCTAAGAATATTGCTAAGGGAAAAGGAATAATAATCCCTGCCTGAGTGGGCTTCCCCTCTAGTGAATGGATTAAGAGTTCTCCTGGTAGTTCTTTGCATAGTTTTGGCCCGGGTATGTGCTCAGTTGCAGGTGAGATCCCACAGCTTGCATCCCATAAGAGCTGTAATTGCAGGAAAACGCCTGTGCGAAGAACTTCAGCGCCCCCGGCAGGCAGGCTGCAGAGCCTATCAGCTCCAGCAGATGGCAGCAGCGGCAGATACTTCCCGCAGGCGCGATCTAGGAGGCAGGAGCTAATGAATGAGTCGCTCGCTGCCTCTTATCCGCCCATCACAACAAAAGCCTGTTCTCTGGGAGGAGAGCCTCAGGAAAACAGGGCTTATCTTATCACGTCATCTCTAGCTTTGTCCTTTCAAAAGCAGTCGCTTAACCCTCCGCTGCAGGGAGACCCATCCTTCTCTGCAAGACAAATCTGATTTTTCTCACTGTTGAAGACACTAGAGAATCCCTAGGTTCAGAGCATTGTAAGATCAAAGGCTACAGGTACAAGTGGGAAAGGTGGAGAACACCTTCCAAAGTGCTTCCAGGGTGTGGTCACTGGAAGAAGCCAGATACCTGGACTTGGATGTGACATTTTCCCATATTCAAAGCACAATGATGTCCCTTAAAGCTTGTTTGCCAGCTGGATTTGGCCTGAGTTTGCTGGCAGTGCCCTGGAGTGATTTCTACATAAATTCTTAGTCTTCCTTAGAGC
>RJWH01002714.1:0-207569 GCA_004363575.1 Solenodon paradoxus
TGGTGGTGGTGGTGATGATGTGGGCTCTTGAAACAGTAGCTTGGCATGCTGGAGAAATGACTGAGTAATCACGCATGTGTCTGTTTCCAAATCTACTATTCATGCATCAACTTTATCCACTAAATCTCTAAAGGATTAAAGTTTTAAAAGTCAAAAGCCTCGATTTTTGCAACTCTAAGCCTTTACCCTTAAAAATGCTGTTATAAATCTCTGCCATGGTGATAGTTTAAAACTAAAAAAATCAAGAACGGGCATCTTCCTTGCATGTCTTTGCTTGTGGCGTCCCTTCCCTGGAGTAGAGAGCCTCAGCCTCTGCCTAAAGGAAGCAGTTTCCCAGGAGAACAATCATAGTTAAGGCAGAAGTGGGCTTCCCACTAAGCTCAGGAACTTCATAGTCCAGGGTTCCTCACTGCCCCCTCCAAGATCCTTGGAAGAACGCAAGTGACAGCTTCATAGGTTTGTATAAAACATACAAAATGAAGCTATTTCTTTTCTTTTTTATTGGTTTGTTTTTTATTGTAGTAATTTTTCTACACTTTAAAATAATTTCCTATGTCTAGGTTCCCCAATTCTTATATATATATGTCAGCACACCCTGCCCTCCACCACATCACCAAGTGTCCTTCCCCACTGTCCAGTGGGCCCCGCCACCATGTGCCCCACCCGCTCCATTCTCTTTCGGCAACCTCAGTTCTGCTGCAAATGTTCCAGGGTTGGTCACATGTCGTCTGTTCCTTTGTTTTGTCTACTCACATTCCACCTATGAGTGAGGTTATCTGGTATCTGTCTTTCTTCTTCTGACTTGTTTCACGGAGCATCATCCCCTCTAGTTCCCTCCTTGTTGATTCACATGACAGGGTTTCATCCCTTCTCAGGGCTGTGCAGTGTCCATTGTGTGTATGGACCACGTCTTCTTTATCCATCAGCTGACATTGGGCTCTCAGGTAGTTTCCAGTTCTTAGCTATTGTGAATAGGGCTGCAATAAATGCAGACATCTCTGCCAATGGGCGCTTTTCTATCTTTTGGGGAGATGCCCCGAGTGAAATGACAGGATCATATGGAATTTCCATCTTCAGTTTTTTGAGGAATCTCCGAACTATTTTCCGTAGGGGTTGTACTAATTTGCACTCCCACTAACAGTGCAAAAGTGTTCTCTTTCCTCCATGTCCTCACCAGCATTTGTTGTTTCCAGACTTTTGGAGAATAGCCAGTCTTTCAAGTGTAAGGCGTTATCTCATTGTTGCTTTAATTTGCATTTCCCTGATAGCCAGCAAGTAGGAACATAAAAATGAAGCTCTTTCAACAAGATGAGTCAGGACCTGTGTCTGGTGTCACTATGACACCCCCTCTTCCAGCAACTTCTGTCACCTCAGGTTGGCTGTGGCTCTGGGTGCCTGGGGGCTGCAGCCAAGATAAGAGTTGCTGGGGTACAGAGTAGTATGTTTAGACCAAGGCAAGAGAGACACCCCCTGCCCCCCTAGAGTATCTGTCTTAGTCTGTTTGGACATCTATAACAACAGATCAGAGACAACAAACATTTATTTCTCAGGTTCTGGAGGCTGGATGTTCAGATTGGGGTGTCTGCACCATTGGGGGAAGACCCTCTTTTGGGCTACACAATGCTGACATCTTGCTATGTCCTTAAATGGCAGAAGGGACTCAGAAACATTATGGGGTCTCTTTTAAGAGAACAGAAATCCCATTCACGAGGGCTCCACTCTGGTGAGCTGAAAAACTCCCGAAGGCTCCACCTCCTACTACCATCCCACTAATTGGGGGTTAGGATTTCAACATTGAACTTGGGAGGGATACAACTATTCAGCATTCCCTCCCCTGGCTGCGTTCCCACCCCGAGTCAAGGAGTCTGGAGGGCTGACTCCACACGACGCCCAGGGCCTCACTTTTCTAGACCACACTCCTGCTGTGGCTGCCATGGAGCCCTCGGCTCACCCCTCCGCTGGAGTGAGCCAGCCTGTCTGTTGCACGGAGGCCACCTGAGGTCCTCCAGCGCTGGGTCTTCAGCACCTGCCACCGTGTTTGAGTTAGGATGGCACTCCTTCCAGGCCACCTGAAGCCAGGGAAGAAGTGTGCGGGGGTCTTGGTGGCTGGCCATTTTTGCCCGATGGGGAATTCTTTCAAATAGGTCATCTTTGCGCCACAGGTCCCCATCAGGCTGGACAAGACTGTCAGATAGGCTTTTCTGTCCGAGTATCCGCTGGTCTGCAAGTTCCCTGTTTCCTTTCACAGGTTTCAGGTCTGCGGTGTGGTCTGGTGTCTCTCCCTGCCCCTTTCAGCCTCCTCCTCTTGTAATCTTAACAGGCATTGCTCCCACCCCGGGCCCACCCCAGTCACCCTCAAGCACACCTGTCTGCTTCCCAGAGGCCTGAAGTCAATGCCCTTCATGCTGGCAGTGGTCTGAGGAAGCAGCTGTGAGACATGGTTTGAAGAAGATCCATCGACGATGAGGGCCCCGTTCCAGGTGGCGAATGGGCACAGAGGGTCCCTGAACAAGGTGGCACCCCCAGATGACGTTCCCTGGTGTTGACTTGGAGGATTGCTCTAAGGGTTGGAACTCCCAAGCAGTGCAATGATTCAGGCATTTGAAAAGTCATCGGGGATGTGGTCGTGGGATGCAGAACGATGTATACGAGGACATGTATGACGTCTACAGGGAATAATGTTTGAGCAGAGCTCACGCAAGATTGGGACATACTTGGGCTTGAAAATTGTGCATTGTCTATTTGAAGTTCCCATTTGACTGGCACCCTGTTTTCACCTGGCAACGCTGATGAGAAGCAGTATGATTAGAAGTGCACCCATCACCCGGTGCAAACCAGGGCTGGGGGTAGGTCCCAGAGTTCGGAGGGTTCGCCCAGGCCCTGTGACACCCAGGCCCTGGTGGCCTGGCCAGTGAGTCCACTTCAGCGTAGTCCACATGCATCCCACAGACCAGGGTTCACGACCGGGGCCAGAGGGAACAATCAAGATGAACAACTAAATAAAATAAAGTGGTCTTCCTCCTCCCTTCCTCCTTGCCACCTACCTGCCCTCATTCCTGACTGCTTCCTTCCTCTAAATAAACGATTCTTCAAAAGAAAAAAAAAGAAAGTCACAATACCTTGTCTAGTTGCTGCTCTGGAGTCAGATCTCGGAATTGAAGAGCACCAACTAAAGTAGTTGGACGGCCTTGCAACGTTAGTCATCGGGTACCGACTTCAGACCAACAACAGGACCTTTGGCCATTTACAGAGAGACTTTTCACTGGGGAAAGAGAAGTGTTCAGATATCTTGAGAACTAACAGAAAATCTGACCTTGATATCCAGAGACCCAAACCGTCACCCTAGTCTGTCTGTTAGAGGCATAAAGGAACCAGGACATGTGTGGACCGCTGGCTAGAGTCCATCTTATGGGCGGGGCGGGGGGAGCACTGAGCGCCTAGATCAATGCCATTGTCACTTGTTCAGTCCCTGAAAGGATAATTGGCATTGGAGAAACTCACGTTGGATCTCTGGCCTGTGTGGGAAGAGCTGCCTCCAAGGGAAAGCTGAGTAGAAATGTCTGACCCGGCTTCCACCTGGGACCTGACCCACAACAGTGAGATGCAAGTGCTACCAGGTCCCAGGGGACGGTGGAGAGGAATGCCGCCACAGGAACGCAAGGACACACGGCTGCTGCTACAACCGTGTCGCCACTTAACTGACCAGTCTGGCCCCTGCAGAGCCCAGGAGACCCCAGAGAATTCCTCTAGGCAGCAGCCCCGATTCCCAGACCCAGGTGGTCTCTGCCAGAGCAGATCCTGTGACTGCAGGAAAGTGAGATGTGAGTTGTTGATTTAGTGACTGTGAGAAGAGTTTCAGAAATATTTTGCATTCACATAGAATGGACAACAGTAGACTGTGTGTGCGTGTGCGTGTGTGTGTGTGTGTGTGTTTTAAAGGAAAAGTGCAGCAGGAATGAAGAGGCAGGCAGGCAGGAAGAGAGAAGAGGAAACATTGTTCGATTTCACTTAGTTGTAACAGTACGCATTTCACTGGCTGCCTTGCTATCAGACTACAGCCTGAAGAGATTGACGCCATCTTCCTACTCCTGCAGGACAAGAGCTGCTAGCTCGCTTGCTGGAGCGAATTTAAAGCTTAGGCGCTCTAGAGGGTGGGGGTAAACTCGTAGCGATTCAGAGGCTTGTTGTCAATAAGGTTTTCAGGGGTCTGGTGGTCGGGGGCATGTGAGGACATTCCCTCGAAGTAAAAGACACATGGCTGTGTTTATACCTGCTCCTCAAAGGAGACATGGTGGTTGAGAGCCTCTTGAATTCTAGGGGCAACACAGCCCCCACCGAGGACAGACTTAGAACAAGTGACGTGGACGGCAGCCAGTTGTGAGTGGCCCTGAGCAGACCAGCTCTGCAGCAGGTCCAGCCTGTGGTGCAGGCAGCCCTGCTTCTGGTCACACGGTCTAGAGGAGCTGGTGGTGTCGAGGCGGGAGGTAGTGTCAGAAGACGCAGTGCGGAGTCGATGGAGAGCACAGTCGGAGAGTCACAGCACGGGAGCCAGGGGTCCTGGAGGGAGGTCATGCCGTCTGCAGTGGAGAACACAGGCCTTTTGAAAAGCAGCTTCTGGAATGTTCCTGGGTCCCAGAGGGAATGGAAGAGGTGCCCGTGGGAAATGCAGGGCAAGGGCACCTAGCTGCACCCATCACAATCTGAGTTCTCAGAGCAATAGAGGTCTGTCTGGGCTCAGGCCCGAGCAGTGTCAGGGACGCAAATAAGCCGTCCGAGCAGGTGTCCCACATGCATATCCTCTGCCTCCATAGAACCATCACCCAGCATCCCTCCCTCTCCCCCTCCTATGGCCATGCAGGGAGTGGGGGCAGGGGCTGGCGGGGGTGCGGCTCTTGTAAACCAGCTGAGAAAAAGGCAGAGCTGGAACTTATTTCTGGATAGAGCTGTTTAGCACATGGACGCTGCTGAGACTGGAGGGCAGGTGAGCCACAGCTCACTCAGGGACCTGAGAGACAGTGACATCTGGAAAAGAGTGACATTCAAGTGGTATACCCAGCCATGCACTTTAGGTGGTGGGAAATTTTGCTAAAAGTGAGAAAATTATGAGCTCGTGGCAGTTGTCACTTGCCCTGCTGTCCAAACAGGGCCAGCTTAGGAGACGGAAGCATCAGACCGGGGGCTGGAGGTCAAGCTGGGGCACAGCATGGAAATGGGCATAAGGAATGAAGATCTTCAGTGCTGGTGGAGCAGCGGTTGGGGCCACCGCCTCTGGCCGAGAGCGCCATCAACAAGCATCCCAGGGACCGGTGTTTACATCCTGGGGCCGGGGGAACAGTCAAGAAAAACTAAATACTAAAACAAGAACGGGTGCTTCCTCTCCCTTCCTGCTTGCCTGCACCTTTCCTTTAGAACAAATGAAGATCGCTGCTTTCTTTACATGTTAATTACAGAAACTCTTGCTCACGAAAGGGCCACTAACAACCAAACGTGAGGTCAGCCGCCACGTGAGGTGGGCCAGCCTGCGCCCTGAGCCGGGGAAAGAGCACGAGAGCCCACAGTCAGGCGACCACGGACCCAGGTGGAGGTTATGGCTGACGCCCGCTCCCCAGAGCCATCTAGCGGCCTTGGTGGCCTGCAGGGGGCACAGGGCTGACACTCCCATCTCAAGGTGGAACTTGCCCCTCAGATGCAAGGAGTGTGGTGAATAGGGAGCCTCCGGCTGAAGGACTTGGGGATCCACTGCAGGCCCTGCCCAGAGCCCGGCCAGAGGCTGCCCACACTGTAGGACCCTCTTCTGCCCACATGGGCCGTCTGCTCTGGAGCTCCTCCGTGGACAGGCCGAATGTTAAACCAGCAACAATCTAGTGTGAGCCCCTCGTGCCCAGTTCTGCTCCTGGCCTTTTCTTCCCGTGCATTCAAGTCAGCACTGTGGTCCCAAGATCTTCCCCGAGCAAGCCCACTTCTTCTCCTCCACAAACGTTACTGCCCCATAAACCTTCTGCTCATCAGCAACTCTAACCTGAGACGCTGGTCAGTGGCTATGGCGTCCATGCTGCTGCCAGGCCTGCGTGGTCTCTGCCCATACGGCCTCTGCTCTGGTGCAAACCCTCAGCCTAAGGGGTGACCAAACGTGGCTGTGTGCAAGGGAGCGGGGGATGGTAGACAAGGGCTCTCAAGTCTCCACATCACGTGCAATGCTCCAGTGGTACAAATGCAGTGCTTTCTCCAAGAGGGGACCAGCCGCGAGCCAGTGCAGCAGAGCCCACAACACTGCACATTCGCACTCTGAGGATACTGAGAGTTCTAAGGCTGACAAGGTGGGAAGACGGACCATCACTTATTTCAGGTTTGGTGACCTGATGGATGATTTTAAGTCTTTATTTTAAACATACGGGACCTGAACCTCCCTGCAGAGCCCTGTCCTGGGCCACACGATGTGTTGGGAGTGGGCCTGGGAAGACGTTTGGTTTGGGTTCGTGGAATATGTTGCCTTGTCTCAGGATCACTTCCGTTGAGTTACTGCCGGTTCCTCTGGCCTCTCAGGGCCTGTGTGTGGAGCCCGGCCTCACGACAGAAGCTGTAGGACTAAACCCGTGACTTAAAATGAATTCCAAAGTCCGGGGCTGTGGAGGAGAAGCAGGCGAGAGTAAGCCGGTGGGAAATTCTTCCACGCGAATATGTGAAATCGCAAGTAAAGAATGTGTTTCTCATTACCATTTCCTCGGAGCCAGCAGCAGTAGAAATCAGACTGGGATCAACGGCCGGAAGGAACAACTGAATCAGCTTTATAATCTTTCCCTGGAAAATGCTGTTAAAAATCGGTGTCACAATAAGAGGCCATCGAAGTGTACACAGTCCCTTAAAGTGGGGAAAAAGTATGCAGAGGTGCACCCTGGTGGAGTAGTGGTTAGGTCCGCCGCCTCTGGCCAGGTGCAGTTTCCATACGTCCCAGACCAGGGTAACAACCAAGATGTACAACTGAAATAAAAATGCTTCTTCCTCTTCTCATCCTGCCTACTTATCTACCTGCCTTCATTCCTGCCTGCACCTTTTCTTAAAAAAAAACTATTAAAGAAACATATCAATTAATTATTAGCTATATTATTTTTCTGGTTTTGTGATGTTTGTCATTTTGTTCTTTTTTTAGATTGTCATGTGCTATGACTCCTAAGAAAATCTTCCCACTCGCATTTGATTTTGTGTTTGTAGCGAGGTATTCTTCTTCCTAAAACGGTCAGTCCAGCGTGAACAAGGTCAGGCCCTGCAGCCGGCACCTCGCTCAGCGAATGCCGCTGCCAGGCGGAGAGGGCTGCCCGCCTTACAGAGAAGAGGGCGAAGGCGCAGAGGCGAAGCTGCCCACTCACGCTGACTTGGAAGAGCTTCCTCTAGATTCTAGCTTCTCAGGCTTCTCGGCTTTTCCCTCTGCCACCCAAGTCCCAGGAGGGAGAGGCTGAGGGAGGTAAACGAGAGGCTTGTCCACATGAGCCTGGCTCAGAAGGCGCTGGGAGGTGGGGTGCAGGGGTGTGAGGAGGGGGTGGAGTGGGTACGGGGGAAGGGGTGAAGTGCAGGAACAGGTCCCAACAACCATCTTGGCAGAAGGAGCAGTTAGGGGTCTGGGCTAGCCTGCCAGCTCCCAGGGTCCTGTGGCTTCCCCCTGAGGTCAGAGTCAGGGTGGAGGGTGACTGGGATCCCAGTCCCTGTTCTGTCTTCCGGAAACCGTCCGGCCCTGCACGGAGAGGGCTGTGCTGTGAGGCCAAGGGCTTCCTCAGTTTCAGGAAGGCCACTGCTCTGTCACTTAGCTTTAGCCACGGGCCCGGGACACTCCTGTGGCTAAGGAGGCTGTTATGTCACGAAAGTGGCGCATCCTGGAGGAGCAGTGGTTGGGTCAATCACCTCTCAAGAAGCAGGCCACGTACCCCTGGGTTTGAGTCCCAGGCCTCGGGGGAAACAACCAGTGTGAACAATGAAATAAAATGATTCTTCCTCTTCCCTCTCCCTGCCTGCCTGCCTACTCGCCTTCATTCCTGCCTGCACCTTTCCTTTAAGAAAAAAAAAAAAAAAAAAAAAAAAAAAAAAAAAAAAAAAAAAAAAAAAAAAAAAAGCACAAAGCGGCATGGCCTGGTGACTCAGGAGATACGGCATTGGATGGTGTCATATATACCCGAGGGACCCAGGTTTGGGACCCGGAGACGGGAAAACAAGATAAACAACTCTGGAATAAATGGATGGATGCTTCTCCTCTCTCCTCCTGCCTGCCTGTTCACCTTCATTCGCGCCTGCACCTTCCCTTTGAGAAAAAAAGAAAAGAAAAGAAACACAAAAGCATCACCTCTTAAAGCAGAGGGTGTTGGGTCCACACAGGTGGGATGGAGAGGTCAAGAGAGCGACCTTTTCCAAAGCTAGAGGTATCCCCCACATACACATTTTTGTTTGTTTTTGTAATTTGCTGTGCTCACGAGTCTTTAATGCATTCTGACCCCGGAGGCAGGGCTAGTAGACAAAATTGCAACGTGTCCTCACTCCCAGGCGGGGAGGAACATCCAGGCCGGGGGCTTGGTTGGTCTGGGTTCTGGCACATGATGCTGCTGCCTCTGTGGGACTAGTGTTTCCCGTTTCTGTGCCTGTCTGCAGAAGCGGACCCCAGAACTCGGGCAGGGTGACCCAGAGACCCGCCAGGGGGTGAATGTATCCAATGCACACGCACATTTTGGTTTAGACTGAGTCCTCTTTAAAAAAAAAACTTTATCCACTGTTAAAATGCCTATAAAGGATGCTGACCGGGATACTGTTTGCTATTACTTCTTGAGTATTGCCACGTGCTGGGCGTGGCACTAAAAGCTTTGCAAGTTGATCTCACTGACTCAGCAGAAGAATCGTAAGAGGCAGATGCTGTTGTGAATCTGATTCCTAGGGCTGGGCTGGCTCACGTCCCGAGGGACGACCTGCAGAAGTCGGGACTGGAGCTCAGCTAGCCTGACTTTCCGTCCCCTCGCAGTTCCAGGCCATCCTGCCCTCCGAGACTAGATGCGCCTTGACATTCTCTGTCTTCATCTCAAGGGAAGAGTCTAGCGACCCAGCTTGGAGCCTCCTGTTTTCTTTAGTTTTGACTTGGTGCCGTCGAGTGCGGGTTTATTTTTATTTTGGATTCAGGCGTCATTGGCATACCCCACTCCGTCAGCTTCAGGTGAGCGGCATGACGACTCAGTGTTTGTTTAAAGAACTGCTGCTGGTCTGCAGAGCCTTGGTGAGGGCCCATCCGCTCCACTCGACAGGGGCCCAGAAGAGGTGGGCGTGTCACCCAGCGTCACCCAGCAGGCTGGAAGCCACATCACACAAAGACGAGACCCAGCCCGGCAGATTTGCGACATGAATGTTTGGGATGAGACGTGTCCTTTGATCTGGACAACGGCTGCTTCGAGGAAAGGCACCCTCTGGAAACACGTTCAGGAAACAACGCTGCCCTACGTTTCCCCGGGGACAGGCTGGCTTGACACTGCATTTCTGTGAAGCTTCAGGAATGCCTCCACATTCCTCCACCCAGTGGGACGCTCCAGGTCCTACTGATGCCGCTCAGGCAACAAAGCATCCACCTGCGCCCACTCCGGGAGCTGCTCACAGAGGCGGTCTCCATGGTGAAGGTGAGATGGTTCCCATGGCAACGCCCAGGCGGTTGTTTCCTTGGTGATGATAAGGCAGGTAGAGCAGTGGGACTCAGAGTATCTGGTCCTGTTCCCCTGGCCTAGGTCACACATATGGGCTTCCCGGATGAGAGCCTCGCGTGGCAATAGTGAATTTTGCAGAGGACAGACATGACCTGGCCACGTAGAACGGGGCTCTGTGTGAGCTCTGGGTTCAGGCAGCCGTGATTTGGGCCATTATTTCATGACGATTGCATGGGAACTATTATTCACTCTCACAGCTCACCATTATTATTGCAATGCAGAGAGGCTAGTGGGATGTGGGACCATCACAGAGCTGAGGAAACCCTGGACAACGAGGGGCTGCCTAGGTCCCCGCACCACAAAGGGAAGGGGGTTGAGCAAGAAGCCCGATATAAGGGCTGGGATCTAGCACTGTTTCCATGACCCCACACCTCTTGCATGGTGGGCAGACCAACGGCTGGTGGGGTCTGGTTGCCTCCGCGCATCAGTCAGAGATACTGACAGCCAACCATGTAGGCCTGCTCTTTCCCCACGTCACCCAGGGCTCCCCCATCGCCCCGGACCAAGTCAACACAGAGCTGCTCATTGTCAGAGCAATGAATAAGCTCAAGACAGTGAGCTAATTTAGGGAAGCTGTCCCCTCCCATACATGACTGGGATTCCATCTAAAGTCTGGGCTCCCAGTGACTGAGAGAATAAATGCTCCACTGGTTCAGCGAATGGTTTTGGTGTCACGCAGCCCCAGTAACACCTCTATCATACACCTTAGGAATGATTAAGGCCTTACTTGTTTGACCTACCAGTTACTTAGAAGGTGATACATCATTCTGGGAAGAACTAATGAGACCTGGAATCAAATCGTAAATTCCACTACATACTGGCAATATGACTTCAAAATAAGTTAGCTAACCTCTGCGTCATAAGTTTTCAGATCTGTAAAATAGGCGTAGAAGAATATCGCCTGGCAAGTTTCTGTTTCCTGTGATGTTTAGAGATAGTATACATAAAACACCTGGCACCTAAACTCATTCAATCGATAGCTTCTCTTACTTGACACAGATGAGCTCATCACATTTCACAGCTCTCTTGCTCATCCTCCGGTGGGCTGTGTGATCCATGAACACAATACCCTACCTTACAGGACCCTGCACCACAGCCAGCTCAGCAAATGTTCACTGCTGTCACACAGCAGTGGGCTGTGATGTCTTCAGCCTCGGGGAAAGATCTCCAGGTAGGTCATAGCACAACGTGTCATGTGCTGGTGCAGTCGCCAAAGCCAACTGGGCATGCCCACTTTCCAGGTGTTGATCACAGCCACAAAGGTGGATCCTGCCAGCGGGTTTGGACAACATGATCTTCCCCAGTTTGCATGTCTGCTGGCATCGGAATGAATCCCAGTCACACTCTGGTGGCCTAGCCTGGAAGGTCACTAGATGTAGTCCACACACAATCCCAAGGATGTTCGAGACCTGGGGCCTGTGGGAGGAACAACCAAGATGAACTAAATAAAATAACTAAAACGTTTCTTCATTCTCTCTTCCTGCCTGCCTGCTTGCCTTCATTCCTGCCTTCACCTTTCCTTAAAAAAAAAAACACCAAAAAACTGACCAAACCCCACCAATAAAATTCTCTCTCTCAGAAATGTAGGATTAGGTCCAAGAGTTCAGTTAGTGTCCTGATTGATTAAAATACTTGCAGCCAAGGCCTGGAATGGGCATTTGGTCTTATGCTACCAGGAGACACTTGATCTGGGAAAGACCACATCTGTATGCACACACATTTGTGCACACATGCAGAAGTGTGCACATGCCCACACCTGTGACGTGCACGTACATTGATGCACAGACTCATAGTTCAGGGACAGAGGTCCCAGATCATGCATCCGATCCTTCTTTGGGTGTTACCAGCATTTTTGATTTTTAAGTTGGGTGAAATACCTTAAAAATAAATTCCCCTTTCTGGCTTCTGCTGCTGTTAAACTAGGTCAAGTTTATCTCTGTTACTGGCAACCGATAAGTACTGAATGACATCTCTCCTTTGTGGGGGGGCATAATATGGAGGGCGGGATGGGGGTTGCTGTGATGTCTTGAAGGAATTCAGTTAACCAAAGTTTCTATTGCTCAGATTTAAATTTAAATAATAACGAAGTCATTCCTACCCCCCCAAGCAAAAGGGTCGTGAACATTTCTCATCTCAGATCCTCCCCAACATAAAGATGTTGCAAAGGTTGACAGACACCGGTTTTTAAGAGTCTCAAGTGTATTTACTTACTGTCTTTCACAGGGGCTTGATAAGCTCATTCCCCTCTGAAGGCAGAGGAGACTTTTCCTTGGACCCAACCCTAGATGAAATGTGGCCGTGTACTGCCTGCGAGGTTAGGCTTTCTGAGTAAATGAGCTCCTGGGGAAGCAGTGAGCACAGCCTCCTCTGTGCTGGAAGCCATCCTGGGACAGCACGACCATCAGTGAAAAGGTGCCAGGGTCCTGGGTTGGCCCCAGAGGAGCAGCCGTTGCCCCCAGCCGCCAGGATTGTGAACTCAGAAGCCCACGGGAGCACGGCCAAGATGCGGTACACGTGGAAGCGAGGGTCCTGTCGAAGGTTGCCTGGTCGTGTGGCTCAGGGAAGAGGAGCCGCCATGCAAGGCCTCGCTGCCCATCTCTGATGGGCTGTCAGGGGAAGAAAGAGGAGTGTCCTACTTTAGGCAGGTTCCCTAGAGAAGTTTGTGGGCAGGGGCCTGTCAAGGAGTCTTACTGGAACACTGAGTTGGGGAGAGCAAGGAGGCAGGATGGGCCAGAGGGAGAAGATGAGGCCTACTGATGGCCTCGCCAACCCTAGAGGGATCATAGGAAAGAGCCGGGATGAACTTCCCAGGTGTCTTCCTTTGGATGGAGCTGGCCAAGCCTTTATAGCTTCCCCATTGGATGCAGCCACCATGCCAGGGTATAACCTGGGCCCAGCCAGCTCTCTGCAGCTGGGCAAACCCGGAGAGGGCTGCCGGCTGAGCTTGTCTGATGACCATTCCTGCGGCTGGGAAATAAGTTCTCCAGCGAAGGGGATCTGGGCAGCTCATCAGTGTTCACCGAAGCAGAAGGCAGAATGGGAACCAGAGGAAGCCGCGGGATCTAGCGCAGCTATCATGGGGGGACGGGGGAGGCTGCTCATCCTCTAAATCTTATTTATGAGCCATGCACACATGGCAACTCTGGGCCAACACTTGATGAACTCAATTCCTGTCTTTTTTTTTTTTTAAGGGAAGCAGGAATGAAGGCAAACAGGCAGGCAGGAAGAGAGAGAGGAGGAAGAAGCAGCTTATTTAATTTAGTTGTTCATCCCGGTCGTTTTCCCTGGTCCCGGGTGTTGAACCGGGGACCTTGGGATGTATGCGGACAGCACTGCAGTGACCTAACCCACCAGGTCACCGGGCTGCACCCCCGTTCCGGTCTTCACAGTTGTCATCAGCAGTTAGAGCACAGAGGCGGCATCTCAGCACTAGGTGAGGCTTCGCCTGCAGAGGTTAGACGCACAGAACTAAGAATAACGTTTCAACGAGAACACCAAATTGGCTGCGAACGCTAAAAGCAATGCGGGTCTAGGAGTCCGAAATCCTGAATTTGAACTCCGGCTCTGCTGGCTGCGTGAGCTGGGTCAAGTCTCTAAGCGTCTCTGAAGTAAACGTGCAATGTCTGTCACGGCTCCTGCCTGTGGAGGGCTGTGTGACATCCCAGAGCCCAGGCGCTGGGCGGCACCGCCACGACAAACAGCAGGACGCAGACAAGCTTGGCTGGCTGGCTTTTCCCTCTGAAGACCACTGAGCCACCGCGGGTATTGTAAAAGTTACTGTTCCCACCAGGAGGGCCATACACTCGGTTTTTATGGCCTAATGAAGGCCAGATGCCAGGCAGGGAAGACAGGACAACACGCAGCCCTGATGCCTTCTGAACACTGCAGCTGCTCAGTGGCCGATGACTCTCTCGCCCCTGGTTTGGGAACAGGGAAGGTTTAAATACATTAATTTGACCAAGATCTGTCAGAATTCGGTCACTGTAAGCGACACTGGCCAGACAACATCGTTGTCACATTAGGTAAGCAGCTGCTGCAAGCAGCCCCAGCATGTGCGCGCACTCACACTCACACTTACAGTACACACAACACACACGCACACACACTCACATGCACACATGTGCACACAAACACAGGCACACACGCACACACTCAGGCACATATGCACACATGTACACACATACGTGCCTGCATGCACACATACACACAGACAAACACACAGGCACACAGCATACGTGTACACACAGATGCATGCACACACACATGCACACAAACAAGGCACCCACACACACATGTACACACAGAACACACAGACAAACACAGACGCACACATGTACACACAGACCCGTGCACACACACGCACAACATGCACACGTGCACACATGCACACGCGCACACAAACACAGGCACCCCACACACATGTACACAGAAGTGTCTGCACACACAGACAAACACACAGGCACACATGCACACATGTACACACAGATGCGTGAACACATGCACACATGCACATGTGCACACAAACACAGGCACACATATACACAGACATGTCTGTGCACACACATAACACACACGTACACACATGCACACACGCACGCACAGTCTTACAATAGGTTTTCACAGGTAACCACCTGCAGAAGCAGCAGAGGCTCAGATTGCAAATCATCTCGAGGACGAGACAGAACCACCCCGTGGCTCGGATACTTAGGAGAATGGAAATCAGCTTTGCCACCCAAGTCTGCCGAGAGTGGGACGCAGCAGCATGTTTTTATTCCTGGTGACCTAAAGTGCTGTGTCACACACAGAGGACCCCAAGTCTGATAGCCTTATTTCCCCCCAACGTCTGACAAGAGAAAAATACACATCCAGTCAAAGTCGCCATCCGAACCACTTTTCAGCGTCCAGCTCAGCGGCAGGAAAGACATTCCTGAGATGTGCTGCTGTCTCCAGCCGTCTCCAGCCGTCTCCAGAGCTCTTCCAGCTCGCGAAGCAGACTGTGGCCATTCAGCAGTGACTGCCCATCCTCCCCGCCCCCAACCGCTGGCTGGCAGCCGTGTCCGCCAGCTGAGGGAAGTAAGAGGGTCAACAACCTTCTATCAGAGACACACAGGCCCCCTGTGGCTGGCTGAGGACTCAGCCCAGCTCCTCAGAATCCTGGCCCTCTGAATGGCTCCCCACTTTCTCTTCATCGGGGGCTCCGCGTGCAGGATGTGGTTGACAGTATTCTTGAGCAAAGTCAGCCCTGAATGCACATGCGCACACACACACGCAGGCACCCCACACACACACACACACATGAGCACACACATGTCCTAACTCACCATCCCATGTTACTTCGGGCTTTGTAAGCAGAGAGACGGAGAATCACATGTGAAGAGAGAATGACGGATGTGCTTTTGGCTGCCTAGGGCGGTGATGACTGAGTGCCGCAGTTGGGTGGTCTTCTCTCACAGTTGGGGACTCTGACATCAAAGTGTCCGCAGGGCTGGCTCCTTCTCAGAGCTTCGAAGTTGAATTTGTTCCAGAGCTCTGTCCTCGGCTGTCGATGGTCGTCTTCATCTTCACATGGCGTCCTTCCTGTGTACAAACCTCCCCCTTTACAAGGACAGTAGGCAGAGGCACCTACCATGCCTCCAAGAAATCATCCTCCTATTACATCAGCAGCAATCCTATTTCTAAACAAGGCCACACTCTGAGGTACTGGGGCGTAGGACTTTGTATATGAATTTGGGGGTGGGGCTGTCACACAGTTCAACCCGAAGCAGTGACCCCTCCTTTATGAATTGGCCCAGAGAGACGAGTGGACCCACCAACAGGTGAACTCTGAGTCTCATGTTTACCTGGCAACTTGACACATGACATTGTGGATTCACAAGGGAAGGATGGGTAGATCAATAATAACCCAAATAACTCAGCAATTCCACCCCCAGGCATGTGCACTTCACACTCGGCAGTAAGTGTGGCATCCAGTTATATATGAGAATATTCACAGCGGCTTGTTCATAATACCAGAAGGCAGGTCCCCAGCGGGGCGCCATGTGCAAGTGGTGGTCTTGGACTGGACTGTGTGCCCTGAAATTCGTGTGTTGCAGACCTGACCCCCAGCAGCTCCGACCATGACCAGATTTGCAGCTACTCTTTAAAGAGGTCACTACGTCACAATGACATCAGGAGGGTGGACACTAGTCCGATATGATGCGCAGCCTATAAAAAGAAGAGATGAGAACATAGATAAGTGCAGAAGGAAAACCATTGATCTGGCTGGTGTCCCTGGGAGACAGGGAAATCTGACAAAGAGGTGGCAGGTGTGTGCACGTACGGGGAAAAGAGGACACGAAGGAGGCAGCATGGACGAGCCGGGGAAGCCTCAGGAGACGCCAGCCTTGCCTCCCCAGGCGGGATCGCCAACGACCAGCCTCAGAAATGACAGGGTGTGTTTCCATCTGTGATGCTTCGCTGTGATGACCCCAGCAAATCAATCAGCGGGACTTGTTAGCAAATAAATACAGGAACAATAAACACCAAATCCAAGACAGCGGTCACCTGTTTGAGGAAGGAAGTGAAACCTGAGCAGGGAGGAGCGTCAGAAGCTTGGAATATATTTACAATATTGTAACTGATTAAGTGTGCAGTGGGCACCTGGGTATTTGTTACATTAATCTTTTTTTTAATTTGCTCCTCAAGCACAGGTGAGTGTCCCTGCTGACTGCATAATCCCTCACGTTGAGGCAACCTAGCACAGAGGGGCTCTGACTACAGCTCACTGTGCGACCCTCTCTGGCTGCTGTTTCTCTGCCTACACAACTAGAGGAGCGTATGAATTCAGTGTTCCCCGAAGTGTGTTCCACAGGACGCTCATTCGGTGCGCTTTGAAATACACAGTCCGCACCCATAAAAGGGTTGCCGGCCAAATGATTTTAGGAAGCACCGGATTAGCAAAGATATAATCACCATGTTTTATGGTAGGAATGTTGAAGGCTTTTAATTGTGAGGAACTAACAGGGGACTATGGCCTGCACGCCACACAGCATTCTTCTCGAAGAGTAGCCATCAGCTTCTTTTTCTGTTCGTTCAGGTCAGAGCTGAGGTCGACGGCTCTGAAGAGCATCACAAATGTTCTGCATAGGCTGTTTTGGGTAAGTAATCGTATTTTTTTAAGTTGAAAAAGATAAGCCTAATTTCTGCCTTATAAATGTGATAGAGTGTCTCAGGGGCCTCCTAATATGCAAAAGGAAACACTTTACTGAAATTATTTTTGGTACAAAGATTAGAAAAATCTATCATTTTGTTTTTAAATAGCCAGATAAACAGTGGTTGAAGTAAAAAGAAGCCATGTAAAATTAACTGCCTTAAAAGGAAGTGTCCTTTTAAAAAACAACTCATCAAGGTTTTTTCTTCTTAAATGTTTACTGTGAAATATAATCTTCAAACAGATAAGGGCATAAGATCACTGCTCAGGTTAAGAAATAGAACAGTGCTCAAGCCCTCAGTGTCCTTCCTCCCAATTATGACTGCCTTCCTCCTCCCCAAAAGAAGACATCTGTCCTGATTTCGCCACTCATTACCCTTTAGTGGGGGCCTTAAAAAAACCTTTTATAAATAAAATCTCAAGTATAGTTTTAAGGCCTACTTTCTTTGGCTGTATGCTATGCTTGTGAGAATTATAAGTTGCTACATGACTGCAGTTCTTTCCTTTTCCCTTGTTGCATAGTATTCCACTGGATGAATAGTAGTCCATCGTTATTTCTATCCAGTCTGCTGCCTATGGAATTTTGGGTTGCTTCCAGTTTGGGGGTACTGCTGAACGATGGTGCTATGGATGTTCTACATCTATGTCTCAATAAGCATACACTGCTGGTGGTTACATGCTTAGGAGTAAAATCACTGGGTGTATTGATCTTCAACTTTAGTTGATAAGGCACAAATGTTTTCCAGAACAGCTGTATCTGTTCCTACTCCTAATAAGTGGACAAAACTGTCACTCTATATGTTGTCAGCACTTGGTATTATCAGATTTTACATTTTTGGTCATGCTGGTCTAATAGATTAGTCAACTGTTAAATTCTAGTTAATTTGCATATGCCTAATAACAAGTGAGGTCGATTACCTTTCATATGCTTAATGACCCATTGCCTGCCCTCTTTGAAGGGTCTCTTCTCATCCAACTCGCACAGCGACGGGGTGCGGAGACGGACCTTTGGGGGAGATTCGGCCTGAGGGTAGAGCCCCCATGCGTGGAGTTAGCGTCCCTCTAAGAGACCCCAGAGAGCGCCCCCGCCCCTCCTGCTGTCTAAGAACCAGGATTCGAGTCCTCAGCAGACATCAGATCTGCCAGCCTTGGTCTTGGCCATCCCAGCCTCCAGCCTGTGAGACATGAACGTCTGCCGCGCAGACACCAGACTCTGGAATTCTGTCACCGGGGTCCCAGGGCGGGAAGACATGGAGGTGCAGTCTGGCTCGAAAAGCTGTTCTCGTTCCACTTACAATCCCCGCAGTATCCCTGCCCAGACCCACAGGCCCAGCCCAGACTTTCCCTCCTCAGAGCCAAGGTCCCAGAAAGGGCAGTGACCATCCTGGGGACGGAACCATGTGTCACAGAGACAAAGCCACCCGATGCTGCTCCAACAAAGAGGGCTCTGCAGACATCGCCAGGCTGGAAAAAAACAACGAGAGGAAGGGACGCTCCATGTAGCCTGGGTTTATTTAGAAGGGTGACGGGCTAGAAGCATGGCAGGGAGTTTGGAAGGTTCTGGAAAGGGAAATATCTGCGCTTTATCGCTCGACCCAGAGACTGGGACAGAGCGCTCATCTTTGATGGTTTCTGTCTGCTTGTTTGGCAAAGGAATCGTACAAACGGTGGGGGCGGGGAGCATCTTGCCACAGGACGCAGCCGGCCCCCCACCCGAGAGCACGCCCTTTGTGGGCGGCCGTGACGGCGAGCTGGTGAGCTGGGCCGGCCATGCTTCCACGCAGCCGCAGGAGAGGGGACACTCCCGGGGCAGGGGTGGCCAGCCTCCCCCTCCTCCTCCTCGGGAACTAAATTTGGCTTTCAACCCACCCCCGTTTCATATCTGACAAATGTTCTCAATTCCTTAAACACTCTTTCTCTAATCAATCTAAGCTTGGTCAACACTTATGTGTGTATTAAGCAGACTAAGCCTTTGCCAGGAAAGCCAGAGGATAGATGTCAACTCAGGGGGTCAGAGGAGGTCCCTGGATGAGGGGAGGCCTGAACAGGGCTCTGAAAGGACAGGAATTCCCCGGAGACGTGCCAGCTCTCTGGATGCGGGTCTCACTGGCCGCCTTTTCTGGGTCTAAGGGTTACACAAAATACCCGTCGGAAACAAGTGTCCCACAACATCAGCCGTCGCAGTTGGGGTGGCCAAGAAATGCAAGACCTACCGGCGCCTCCCAAGAGAGGGCTGGGGAGGTGAGGGGCGAGACAGGCCGGGAGTGGGCCCCGGAGGGCCTTCTGTGAGGGCTACTCCGACCCACATGCCCTGCTTGGACGCCCCCGGGTTCCTTTGCAAGTAAGTCACTGGGGACCAGGCACCACCCCGCTGTGGAGACCTGTGCCAAACTGCAGAGCGAAGACAGAGCCTTCGCGGGAGCAGTCGTAGGTCTGTCAGGAAGCATGGACCTCATTTTCCCAAGGTTGTTTCCTTCTGTCAACTTCTGCTCCCATAAAAAAATCTGACGGCGCCCCCTTCACCATACAAGGGACTCTCCGCATGTGCAGTTCCCTGGTCTCTCGGACGGTCAGAACCGGATAACCGTCAGCACCGTCTAATCTCGGAACATCTTCATTATCGCCCAGAGAAATTTCAGGCCTAGTAGCCGCGACAACTCGCCCCTCTCCCTGGAGCCTCTTCTTGAAGGAGACGGTTGAACCAGCTGCAGGTCAGGGTCCAGAGGCTCTGTAAGGAGGTGGGTGTCAGGAGCTAGTGTCACATCAGGGGACGGGGCAGGGAGGGTGGCATCTTTTGAGATCCCGACCCCACACTGCGGGGGTTTGTGGGGCATAAATCCAGAGCCGTGTTCCCCGAAGGAGGTAAGAAACTTGTTGAGACCAGATTCTGATGCACTAGGTCTGGGGTGGGGTTTAGATTATGTTTCTAGCGAGCTTCCAGGGGGGCTGATGGTGCACCCCTGTTTGTAACAAGGCTGAGTGAGGAGTGGAAGTTACTGGAAGTTTAACTTGAGAGGGCTTCTGTTTCAGGGTTTGAAGCCAGCTCTCAGCTGGCAATGTTGACTTGAAGCCCAGTGGGTTCCTCTTCTCTGTCCAGAAAGCCCACTGGCAGAGGCGAGGGGACGGCAGGCTGGAGGGGCAGGGAGAGCCCAGGCTGGTCTGACCTGGATGAGAAGCTGACACTCAGATACCTGGATACTCAGCGTCGGGAGAGAAGCGTTCAAGCTGGCCTGGCCCTGGCTGTTCTCACAGATGCTGTTCTCAGCCACTTCACGCCTCGCTGTCCTTTCCCGAGCCTGGTTTTGGCTGGGATGTCCTAGAGGGTTCTGCCTTCTCCCAGGAAGATGTGCATCAGGGCCCTTTGCCTGGGTCCCTCTGCCTACTGACCCCGCCTTGTCCTGCCGTTTGGCAGATCACCCCAGTGGGCTGGCTTTGCCACACCCAGGCTCGCTGTCCACTGTGCAGATGAGGCCACCTGGACCTGCCCCACAGCGACCTCTGGCCTTTGTTTCTCCAGACAGCAGCTGGGAGATTTTTCTCTTAAAAATTAAAAATAAAAATTCCCATAGGTCATGGTGGTGCATAAATTTAAGTCCTGTGGAACATTCTGTTACAAAAAGATAGAGGCTATTTCGGAGAATCAAAGGCCTTGGGATGACTGTGCCAGAGGCCAGGAAGCTGTTGGAATTGCCCCTCTGGGTGCTGGTCATCCCTCACGGGCACCCCTGCCTGTCTGCCCCCAGCCTGGCATCGGAGACCGAGAAGCATTTCTGAATCCAGAGTCAAAGCCTGGAGAAAGAACCGCTGGTCACTGTGCATCTGTAGTCCAATGAACTCAGCCCATGTGAATCAAGGTCACACTGCCTGAGCCTGGCTGACTGGACAAGACGCTCGTACTGAAAATGAAAGGGGTGTGTTGTAAGGCAGACACCTCAAAGTTGATGTAGAAGAGCCTGCTTCTTAGCCAAGATGTGTGGGTGCCGTTGCTCTGCACTGTCATGGGGACATGACCCCTACATCTCTCCGTGTTTGGGAGCTGAAAGTGAGCTCTGGACACAGTGCTCTGTCCACCCCAAGGGGCTGTCTGGAGGCTGAAGACCATTCTCAGGGAAGTCGCTTTTTCCAGACAGGCGCCGACCCCGTAAAGTCAGCCTGTAGGCCCCCCCCAGCGCCCTAAACACCAGGGAGAAGTGGGGTGCCCTGCAACTTTGCAGGGAGAGGCACAGGGCAGCCCCCCTTCCATCTCCGGCCCCTCGGACAGATGCCAGGCAGCTTACAGGTTGTGAAACACTAACAGCCTTAAATACTCAGCATGGAGCTGCACCGCTGTTGCCCAGACAGGATAAATGGGCTTCTTTATTTCCTTGCCTTCACGCTACAGGGAAAGAACAGCAGCACCGGGGAAGAAGGACATTCCAGAAATGCCACAGGGAGACCTGAGAGTGCAGCCGTCTGCTGAAGGAAGCCCCTCCTCGTGGGCGAGTGTGGGGCGAGACCAGGCTCCCGGGCCAGCCGGAGAGGGAGGCAGCCTATCCGCACGCAGAGAGCCGCCGGGAGGGAGGGCGCCGCCCTCCACGCAGGCCCATCTGATGGTGGGATTCTGCCAAAGGGCGTCATTCCGAGCAGGACTCCAAAGACAGCAAATTATCCAATCGGGGATCGTTTCCAAACAAGTAGAGTTTCCATCCAGGTCTATCAAAGTGAAGTCTTGCTTCTGACAGCAGACTTTTTAACCCGATGGGAAAAAATAGAATCTTCTCTACAGAAGGGAGCAGTCACCTTTCCAGGGGGGCTCTGTGAAGTCCTCTTGTCCCAGTGCCACCTCCGTGCGCTCTCCTCGAGTTATGACAGCAAGAGGGAGACTGCAGATGTGTTTTCCCCTAATGTGGACAAACTACACTCGCACACGCGTGCACACGCAGTGCACACGCGTACACAGAGCAACGCACGTGTGCACACACAAACGCACGCACACGCGGGCGTGAACCAGCTGTGAATCTTCGGCCTGCTTCTCACGCAGCAATCGTCATATTGATTTGTGCCTGCCGATGCCATCGGCGCTTCGCTGGGGGCAGCTGCGCCCGTGCGCTCTGCTTCTTTCCCTGTCCTGGAAGCAGAATCGGAGCTCTGAGTTTATTGTTAGGAGGTCGGAGAAGGGGACTGCCGCTTGTGTGGGCCTGTGCGGCCTATTTCGGGAACAGGACTTCTGAGTCACCACCTAAATTAGACGCGGGTGTTCCTGGCAGCCCGAGAATGGGGGACAGTAGGGAGGCCGAGACACCCGAGGGTCCGAAGGGGACGACAATGTGAGCGTTGGGGACCCAGAACAAAAGCACCTGCACTTTGAAGATGAGGCCCCCAAAGAGACATCTGGGCAAGGAATACACTGTCATTCTTGGGCAAGATCTGGTTTCAACCCTCATTCCAGAAGTTTCTACTCTGATAAATGCGGTTCACTTACCTCAGTTGCGTAGCCTAGAAAACGATGGCAATTCACACACTGCAAGGTCTTTCTTCAAGTGAAAGATGGCGGCGGCTAAGTGGCCCACACAGAGCAGGTGCTTAGCACATAGTAGGTGCCGTGGCTGGGCTCATTCTGGAATTGCCCTTTGTGCTAGTTCCGTCTTGCCTCCGACTCTCAAGCTGAGCTCTTGGCGGCAAGTACTGAGCTGTTCACCTCTGAAACCCTCCAAGGACAGGAAGGCACGTAGGTGGCAGCCCACAAACCTTCGTGGGCAGCCCTCCGTGCCCGGGACTCCTCTGTTACCTCCCCCTCTCCTGACATACCCACCCGCAGACAGGACTCACAGATGCCACTATGCAGATGGGTGGGGACAGCAGAGTGAAAGATGGACAGGCATTTGCAGAACCCTAGGAAGCATGGCTTATTTCGGTGTAAGGAGTCAAGTTGTCAGAGAAGAGGGCAGGGTGGGGACGGTGGGGCATCCAGGGAGGGTGCAGGAGGAGGATGGCAGAGACTGATTCTGAGACAGCTGACCCCAGAGGGCTAGGACTCAGGGTGGTGGAGGGTGTGGAAGGGAAGATCACGCTTGTTCTCTCCTAAGTGCTGTGAGGATGTACTGCAGGCCGACCCCGGACAGGCGTTCAGTGGCGGTGGAGAGTGAGACGCCCGTTCAGACCCGGAGCTGAGTCAGCCGCTGGGCGTCGGAGTAGCATCCTCAAGGGCACGTCAGAGGTTCAGGAAGGGTGCTGGGAAGCCACGCCCTGCTGGGATCTGAAGGTCAAGTCAGAGCTCGCCTGGTCTGAGGAGGAAGAACATTCCACAGCTTTCGTTTGCACGGGATGGGGAGTGGAAGCTCACAGATGCCTGTGGACTCTACCTGGTCCAGCAGTGGGACCCTGAGGGCATCTCCGGGAGGAGGCTGGGCATTTTAGGGGGCATCCTCCCGGGATGTCAGGGCTGTCAGCCTCCAGCGGCACCGGAAGCGGTGAATGAGCAGTGCCCAGTGACGGCAGGGAAAATGAAAGGAGCAGCTTTCCTGATGGCAGGTGCAATGACTGCCTGGCTCTACCTCTTGTTCTGGAACTTTGGGCGCATGAAGGAGGAAGTTGAGCTTTTCTTTTGCTGTCCCTTTGGCAGACCGAGGTCCAGACACTGCCAGACAGAGGAGGGTCAGATCACGTTTCAAAGGGCATGACCATGGGCCTGGCTCTCCCTGAGACCGAGGCTTGAGTCCAGGGTCAGTCTCCAGCAGTGGGTGGAAATACCCGCATTCCTCTGTGATGTCATCACCCAGGTCTTAAAATGCCTCCATCTGAGACGATCCTGCCCCGGACCGAGTAGGGTGCCTGGCCGGGGGAGACCACACATAGTAGGTGTTCTCACCTTCCCACGCCAGCTCTCAGCTGGAGAACACGGGCGCCACCGCGGAGTGAGAACCGAAGCAGCGTCAGCAGACCAGGTCTGGGCCACTGATGATCTGTGTCACCCAGACAGTTCCCTCTCCTGCCGGAGTCTCTGTTTCCTCTGTGAAAGGGCCTGGTTCGGATCCACCTGTCTGGTTTAGTCACACGTGGTGATCGATTGACACGTAAGGGAAGCGCATGCGGCTGTAATGCAGGAAAGAGACGATTTCAGGGTATTTTTGTATTTAAGGATGGCCAAACACCCACTGTCTCTAGTTCAGGGTGATGGTGATTGTCACTAGGGTGGCGGGGCGCTAAGGCGCGGACAGTTTTCTTCCCAGAGAAAGGGAGGTGCGCCCGCCTGCGGACAGGAGCTGACCACCCGCAAGGAGCCTCAAGGGGCTGCTCTGCTCTGCTTGCACAGGTAGCCAGGGAGGCCCCCCCGGGTCCCTATGGCAACGGTGGGTTCCCAGGTCAGAGTCCGAGAGAACCCCGGAATGCAGGGACTGGGAGGGACTTTGGATCCGATGCAGCAAACATTTGTTCAGTGACTCCGGTTGGCACCCGGCATTGGAGCAGGTGACACACTGACAAGAAATAATCCCCATGACAACCAGGGGCTGGTGCCTTGGTGCTATCTGCTTGAGAGATGTTATCTCCTTGAGAGACAGGCGGCCTTCGACTCTGACTCCTCGTGTCTGTCGTTGCTGCGGTCTCTCCTCCCGGGAGAGACCTTCCGGCCCTGAAACGGCCCCTGGTTGTTCACGTTACAGGACAAAGGTGCAACCATGTGACTTTACTTTTTTTTAAGAGCAGAAGGGAGAAGAGAAAAAGGCGTTTTTAGGGAGGAAGGGAGAGGAGGAGGAAGCATCTCTCCTCGTTTTATTTTTGGTCCTTCGCCTCAGCGTCAGGCTGCAGTCCAGGCCCTTGGACTTTCCGTTGCCGTCACGTTAGCGTCGGGACCCACAGGGCACCCCTACCACACGCTTCCAGGGCCTTTGCACTGCCTCCCGCTCCAGCTGGGTGGAGAACCAGAGCCAGAGCCCTGTGCACCCGTTTGCAGGCATCAAGAAAAGTCCCTTGAGGGGCGCCCTGGTGGCTTAGCAGGTAAGCCTGCTGGACGCAGTCCACGCACATCCCAAGGACCCAGGTTTGTGTCCCGGATCCGGGAGGAACAACCAAGATGAGCAACATAAAGACAGATAAATAATGCTTCTTCCTCCTCCTCTCTCTTCCTGCCTGCCTGCTCCCCCCATTCCTGCCTGCGCCTCTCCTTTAAAATGCAAAAGAAAATCCTGTTGATGAAACTGGGGCACTAGCTGCAAGTATTAAAGACTGACCCATGCATTGACTTATTTTTATTCTCCTCTTTGTTATCTTTCATCACTCTCTTTTTCTAGATATGAGAGGAACAGTGATGTTTGGGGGGAACCTTTTGAAGAAGACCACAAAACAGCCCTAGTCTGTCTCATTGAGCATCTGGCTGTGAAAGGAGACTGAGACCCTCAAATGACTCCCTGGACCCCCAGTCATCTCTCCATCTCATAATGTACACAGTTCCCAGAACCTTTCGGCTCAAAAATTTCTCAAGCCTGGGGAGCAAGCCCATTCATCATACTACTTCCCTCTTCTCGCCCAGCCCCAACTCTGGGACTTCCCAGAGATAACCAGGCAAAGTCTCCCACGAAGGAGGGCACACGGTAGGTATCAGTAACTAACTACAGGCTTCCCCGAGGTGGGCCCTGGTCCACATCATCCTCCTCAGCCCCAGGGATGTCCCACCTCTGAACCCTACACGCCCTCTCCTTCACCTACAGCTGGCCTGTGACCCAGCTCACTTTGAACAGAAACATTTTTCCTCTGTGCCTGGGGGTCTGCAGGCTACACTGTGAGCATCTTGAAGACAAGGAGCCCCTAATGCTTCAAGCCTGACCGATCTCCCCCGACAACGCTGGTGTCAGGCCTGGCCTTGCACAAGCTAGATGCTCCCCAGCTAAGGACCACGCCTTAGAGCCCCTTAAAGACCAGTGCATAACAGGGGAGCAGCAGGTTAGGAAAGAAAGTTGACCTCTAAGTGTGAATCAGTTCTTCCTCCTTCCAGTTCTGAGCTGGATTCTGAGACCCCATCACTGTAACCATTCCCCCGCATTTCAGGGGACAGTCTGAGGCAGGGGGAGGCAGTCTGAGCCGCGGGATGGGATCACAGTGGGTATATCCGCAGTATCTATCAACAAAAGCTGACTTCGGGGTGACGAGGGCCCAAGCTGAGCAGCAGAGTTGTGTCCAGGGGGGTGATCGTGGAGACACAGGTGTGTCAAAGTCGAAAGTCAGAAGGAGGCATTTGCTGTAGTGCCCAGTCAGATACCCAGGACCTGGAGATGCAGGAAGATCAGAGACAGGGACCGACAGAGACGTGAGCCTGAACCTCCTTTTCCCTGGTGTGGGCCTGGGTGCGGGGCCTGGGCGGGTGTGGGCGCTCCATCCTTGTAACGGCTCCGGCAGGCCCGCAGGACTTGCACGCGGGCCTCCCCCATCCCTGGGCTCATGGGTATCCAGATAAAAGGGAATAAAGCAGTCGTTCCCGTGTCATCCACACTGCGGGGGCCTCTTCACTCCCAGAATCTCGCACACATTCTGGGCTGTGTCCAGGGCCTGGCCCCTGGCCCTCAGCCAACTTGAAAAATTCCATTTCAGTCTAGAGTTTGAAATCTGTCACGTGTTGACATTTTGGTGAAACAACTCAAGGACACGCATGTCCAGAGTCCACAGAGCCTGCATTGGGCACAACTGTCCTCCCTCCACGAGGTGTGGCTGTGACGTTCATTGAAGGCTGAGTAGACCAGTGAGAACCTTCAAACTCTAGCAGCCTGGTTTCTCCCACCAGCTTCTGCCTGGCCGGACAGAGAGGAGGCTGCAGACTTAGGACTGACTCAGTAATCTCATTCAGAGGCTGCGGATTGTTTCCTCATTCACAGCTGGGAAAAGCTGTGATGAGGCTTCTTTTTGTTTCCCAAATCACATATACAAATAAGCTGATAACAGTTAAAAAATACAAAATAAGAATGTCAAATGATGGGAGCAAAACCTTTGACTTCTAAGTTCCTGCTTTGCTGAGGAAAGGGATTTGAAATGGCCAGGAGGAAATGAGGAGGTAAACTTTCATGTCTATTTTGGTTTTACAGTGAAGTCCTATTTCCTTCTGACTTTGGACAAACAAAGAAGGACAGTTGTTAGACTGACTCCTGCAGATAACCTGTGTCTTTAGAGTAAATGCAGTTTATCTAGAAGGGGGTCACATAAAGTCTAGACTTTTCAACCAATAACGTGAATAATAACAGATACCATTCTATTAAACAAGGGTTATGTAATAAGTACTTACTAAGCACTTAGCATACATTAGACATATCTTTGGCTCTATCTATTGTATCCAGAAATCTCATTCCTGAAATTCTATTGCAAAGAAATAAAATAATCTGTACAACAAAGGTGTGTATGTACTGTATGTGACTCATAGCGGCAAAAAAAACCCCACCAGAAATCAAATGAATATGAATAAATATACCGAGGAATAAAGTATGTTATTACCAAATCATGAAATATGATGCAACTACTAAAATCAGAGCTTTACCAGATGACAAGGATGTATTTCCAGAAAGTGTTGTTGAGTGAGGAAAGCAGAATGCATGAAAGTGTGTAGAATGTGATTGCTCTGTAGAAACGCCATGAAACCTATGTCATCATGTACGTGCGCCTAACCGTGTGCATCTATTGCTGTGAATATGTGTTGTCGTGGAGAAAAATAAGGAAGCTGCATTCTGGGTTCTGTGGGGTGAGCTTTTGGTTTGGCAAAGAGCTGTGATGTGAGAAGAACAGATGAGGGGGAGTGTGTTGTCAAACCGAAGGAAAAGGGAAGAACAGACTCTGTTATAAGAAAATTTCACTGGGATATATAATAGAGTCAGGCCTCCATATTTATGTAAAATTATGTCAATTATCAGGCATGAAAACATTAGAAAAATAGTATGGAATTTTTCTCAATGACCTTGTGAAATATTATTTTTCCCATTTTATAGATGAGGAAACTATCTGATTTGCCAAAGGCTTTCTCATTCCAAAGCCTAAATTCTTTCCTTGAAACAGGAGGCATAGTCATGGTGGAAACATTACTCACATATCACGCTAATGTAAATGGAGATCATAAAAAGCACTGTGCTCCGGAGATGCTGCTGTTCAAATGTGGGCAAAGGGCCTTCCAGATATTTCTCTACCCATCGGTACCACGTACACTTCTGCTTGGAACATTTCCTATTCTAGCCACCAGGATGGTTTCGCTCCTAGCAACTCACGTTAAATGTCCTCTCCCTCGGAAGTCATCCTCCAAGGTCTCACGGTGTCTCTGTGGGAGGCTGTCTCTGTCTCCCCTCGGCAGTCCCAGTTCATCAGGTTTCCCGCTGTGTCCCCTGCAACTTGCCTGGGTCTCCTCATGGCCCCGAGGGTGCCCGCCGTGATGTGTGTATAAAGCTGGCTCTGTCTTCCCTCAGGTGGCTGAAGGCATGGCGTCTTCCATTTGTGGTCTCAGCATCTGGTAGCCCCTCTGCCACTTAAGGAAAGTTCAGTGCACGCTTGTTGAAGAAATGAGTGAGTAAGTGAATGAATGAGTGAGCAAAGTTTGCAGTTCCAGTCTTAGAAAGCTACCTGGTAGGGCTGCAGGAGGGCTGGGCAGGCCTCCCATTGAATGTCCCCGACTCGCAGAGCCTGTGAGCAACACTCAGTGTCAGAGGCGTCATGCCAGCATGCGAGGACAAGGTGGAATCCTCGTTTGTGCATCAGGCAACCAAGGCTCTACATGCAAAGATCACTGAGCAAATTACATAAACGTGAACTTGACCAGGACATCAAGATTGATCACCATGCATTTCAAGGGTCATTAGTCATCAGCGTCTGATGTCACCTCTATTTCTGGTGACATGTAATGCATTCTTTGCTTCTTAGCTAAAGAATGTTTCCTTAAAATTGTATAGTGCTTTATATTTTACAAAGTAGCCCTGTTTAAAAAACAAACAAACAAAAACCCTCTGAGGGAGGTACTTGTGGTTAAGGAACTTGCCAAGATCACTCTGCTCTTGAAGGCTGGTTCAGGGCTGGTTCTCAAGTTTTCTGGCTCGAAGTCCAAGGCACTTTCTAGGAGATAACAGTGGCTTCCAACATCACCATAAGTGGTGGTTAAGTAGTGATTCTAGACTCACTCCTGGGAGACGCTGGCATTTCTAATCAATATTATCACTGGCGACTTCCAAGAATTTTCTGAAGAAGGCAGACCAGACTTGTCAAATCTTTGCATAAGAGAAGATAAAATCTAACACAGGTTACAAGTAAGAACCCGAATGTCAAGTCGGGCTGTGTGTGTGTCTCGTGCTTGTCAACGAGTCTGCATGTGGAAGAACTGGTGCTTTAGGGCACTCAAAAGTGAGTGTGAACGGAATACGCCAATCCCCAGTGCACCGTGCCTACACAGCATATGGCATTAATAAACACTGGCTAATGAAAACGTGATTTGGATTGAAAAAACTCACATCATTTTTCTGCATGCAGGTAGTGTCCCATAGACTGACCTTTACAATTTTAAAGTGAGTTTCTTCATTCACACTTTTGGTCAATAAAGACAGGATGTCAGAGGCAGAGATGGCTCTCATACAGCTGTGAGACATACAGACAGGCCAACCATCCCCCTGGGGCTTAGATTCCTTTGGGTAAGAGCCAGGAGAATAACCAACACTTGCTACATGTTACTTTCGTTCATTCATGATAACTGACACGAAGAAAAGCCTGGCAAGAAAAAGGACTGGCTCATCCTGGTGGCTCAGGCGTTAAGCTGGTGCCTGGGGCACAGTCCGCATAGAGCCCAGGGACCTGGTTTGGCAGCCCAGGACCTGGGTGGGGGTCGGGGGAGGACAATTAAAATGAACAACTAACAGTTAAAATAAAAAATGCTTCTTCCTCCTCTTGCTTCCTTCCTGCCTATTGCCTGCCTATTTGCTTTCAGTCCTTTCTGCCTGCCTTTTTCTAAAAAAAAAGAAAGAAAAAAGAGGCAGGGCGAGGGTGTGCCAGTGGTAGGTGGGGCTGCACTTTAAATCAAGGTGTGAGAACAAGAAGAATGAATGGTGAGGAATTTCTGCAGGGGGGGAGGCTTAATATTTTCTTTCCCTTTTTAAGGAAAGGTGCAGGCTGGAATGGAGGTGAGTAGGCAGGTAGTTAGGAAGAGAGAAGAGGAAGAAGCAGTTTATTGTATGGACTGCGCTCAACCAGAGGCGGCTGACCTAACTGCTATTCCACCAGGGCACGCTCAATCTTCATCTTTTAAACAAGCTCTTATGGCTCTAAAAATAATTTTTTCCCCCAAAATGTATAGTTGCATGGGTGCCTTTGAAGAGGGATGTAGCAGGGAGTGTCCCCCTCTCCTGAAAACCCCGATATCTCTGTGATCTCGGCTCCCTGCAGTGTAGTCACGCCCTCCAGGTTGACTCCCCTGAAGTTCAGAAGACACTTGACCCTCCATCCAGTGGCCCCTATTTTCCTTCCTCTCTGATTCTATGTCCCCAGCTCTGCTACTTCCTCCTGCTGACTCGGGGGAGGCTCTCTGTCATCGCCCCAACTTTCCATCTGCTGCTCTGAACATGCCATTGGTTTGTTTGTTAGGACTGGATCCAGAAGAAAAAAAAAGAGCCTACTAGTGAGTGCAAGAATTTCGTGACATGGGACTTGGTGTGCCTCTCTCCTTCCTCTCAATGTCCTTTCTGTCTGAAAGCAAATCAATGAATCCCCTAATTTGGGAAATATTGCTAATGCATACCTGCTCTTTTCCTTTTAAGACTCAGTCTTTTTCCTTCCGACTTCAACAGATTATTTTAACAGGAGGGAGTTTCATGCAAAAGTCCACCCCACGTGGCCAAGAGAGGCTGGTGTGTGGGGAGAAGGCACCCAAAGGCTTCCAGAGGCAAGGTCTCAGGCGCTCATGAGACAGGGACGGTCTTTTTTTTTTTTTTTTTTAAGCCAGTATGCGCCTGCCGACAACCCAGTACTGGCAAAAAGGGGCTAATAAAGGGAACTGTCATGCATAACTGCCAGGGAAAGCAGAGTGAAAATATCCCAACGGAAGTGTATGAAAGTGCCCTGAGAACAGAGCAGTGAGTCATGAGAAAGTAGGGTGGGATCTGGGGAGGATTCTCAGAACACTGGCCTGTGAGCCAAACATTGAAAGAATAACTTTTTCTAGGCAGATAAAGAGGGAAGGCTTTCCAGACTGAGGGAACAGCATTGAAAAGGCCTGGAAGGGAGAATGCCTAGCTTATGGACAAAAAAAAGTGAGAGAATAATTAGTATAACTTAACCTTTCAAGGGCCTTTGACCTGAAGCCCACTATCCTTCAGATAATATTCTTCCTTGAGCCCTTGCTTCTTTGCTTTCTCCAAGTTCACATTTTTGTAACATGTGTGTACAATGACAAGGTGACTCCCAGTGAGTACCGGGTGGGCCCTGACATCGGGTGGACACTGCAGAAGTGGGGGCACTGAGGGTTCTCAGGGACCAGCTTGGGGGAGAGTTACCCACACACTAGAAAGCTTGAGTGTGAACCTACAGTGCAGGGTTCCCCCAAAGCATATTGCTGGCAGTTGCAAATTTGAGGGGCATTGCTGGGAGTTACTAAACAAAAAACAAACCCATGGGTCAAAGACACTTTGGAAACCTGTTAGGGCCCATGAGCCCTTGTGGGTCTCTCTTGTGGGGCTCCTTGGTGTGCTGGGCCTTGGAGGGAGACAGGACAGCAGGCTGCGTTCTCCAAACACTAGGAGCCTGTTTTCCGGGGAACCTCTCTTGGGGACGTGCTGGCGGTGCTCTACGACGAGGTGTGCTTCTGGAAAATATCTCTAATAATAGAAGAGCATTTTGGAATGACTAGTTGGGAGCCATGTGGGCAGTGGACACGTGGGCAGGGGCCCACCGTGGCCTCCAGAGGGACAAGTCCTGTCCCCAGCAGTGGCAGTGAGGCGGCTTATGTCTAGATGACCACAGCTCAACTGCAGGCTGGCCCTGACGCCTTTCATCGCTGGCCAAAGCTACCAGGAGCGCCAAGCTGGGCAGCTGCTCAGGTCTCTGGCTCCTGCCCTCCAAGAGGCCACACAGGGGACAGAGTGCAGGCAAGCAGAAACCAAATGGTACAAGTTCTCTTGTGCTCTCTCAGGGATGCTGTTCTCAAGAGAAGACAGGGTGGCAACATGTGAGCTGTGGCCTGGCCAGGGCATGAGCAGCCTCTAGAGCCCAATGTCGGGTCCAGCTCTGGTGTGACATGTGGGTAAACTGAGGCTGAGAGCAAAAGAACAGGCCCCAGTTCACACAGCTTGCTTGCCAAGAACTCCGTGTGTCTTACATTTTTTTTTTCTGGATTTGTGCTTTTGCCATATTAACCAAAACTCACTTTCTTTTTATGATCTTACTTTGACTTTGTGGAAAACAACAGATTTTAAAATGCAAACAGAATAATGGTGGGAGCAAGTCCTTTGCCAAGATTTGAACAGTGCCCCAAACATCCCTTAGCAAATGGTTTCCCTTATTCCTAATTTGACAAGTGACCTTCAGAGAAAGGGGTCCTAAAAGGAAGAAGGCAGCTACTGTCAGTGGATGAGAGGAGAAAACTTCATGGCCGCTTAGGGGGCTGAGCCGAGGAAACTAGAATTGTTTTTCTCCACTGACTTCTGGGGCCTCAAGGAAGTCAAAGGCCTTCCTCTCAGTGTCAGGCCCTCAGCCCAGTGTTCAAGGGCCCTTCAATCCCCAGAGGCGACTTCTAATCCTACCAGATGTTCATTCTGGTCACAGAATTGACTGACCTCTCTCCCGCCCTCCCCCTAATCCCCTCCGGGCTCAGCTCACTGGAATGTCCCTCTGAGGTCACAGTTCTCAATACGTGTTGTTCAAATCTCTGCTTCTGGGCTGAGCGCATCCCACACTCCCTCAGTTCAAATTCCGACTGCTTCCTACGGGATAGGCTACCCCTCAGGTTGGTAACCCCAACAACCCCACTCGTTTCTTAAATAAGAGGGGAAAAGCAGGCATAGAATGAAAAAATAATTTGCTTGCAGTCTCATGATTAACAAATGGGAAAACTGGGACTCCATTTTCCTGATTCTTGACCTATCTTTTATGATATCAAGAGTTAATGTTATCTATTACACCCATTTGCCACTTAGTAATAATTAGAATGACCAATATTTCCATATCCAATATATTATTAACATCTTGCCATTAATCATCCATCCATCCATCCAAGCAGCCAACATTTATGAAAGGCCCATGTTCAAGCACTACGATAGATCTGAAGTTTTGTTATTATTCCCATTTCATGGTGGAAAACCTGACACCCTGAGAAGTTCCTCATTTTTTGAGGCATTGAGTGTGTGAATGCACCCACCTTTAAGTCACTCTCAGGTTGTCCTGGAATGAGAGTGCAGATTCAACATACAGGCTGAGGCCTCTGAGGCTCTGGGAATTCGAACTCACAGGCCTCTGAGACTTTATCTCCCTTCCAGAAGGCTCCACCCAGCGGAGGGCTTCCTCCCGTTTAGCATGCAGTCGTATCACTTCTCTGAGGGTTGCGTGGGATTGATGGAGCTGAGCGAGCCCCTTTCCTTCACGTTGGTGGCTCAAATCTCTGCATCCAGGTGATAGGATGTCAGGTGCCTTTCCCTTGTAGGTCCTGCCACGCTGCAATCATCATATGTGAACGTAAGTGAACAATGATTATATGTAAGTTCCCTGGCCCTGTTAAAGACTGTCGGTGGGAGTAACAATAAAATGAAAAGATTTCATGACTGTGCCCTTTGCAACAACGTGGATGGAACTGGAGGGAATCATGCTACGCAAAGTAAGATGGAAAGAAAAAGAGAAGGACCAGATGGTTTCACTCATATGTAGAATATAAAGAAACAAGAGAGACAAATGCCAACAAAATCCACAGGACACAAGACTGACTACCAGTGGGGTTGCAAGGGAGAGGGAACAGGGGAGGTGGTGGGAGAGGGCACTGGGACTCTGGTGGCAGATGTGGTGTGAGATGCGCACAGACTGAGGTGTGAATTCAATATCCTGAAAAGTAGAGAGCAATGTACACAGACAGCAAAATGTAATAGAACCGGTGTGCCGGTGGAGCAGTGGTTAGGTCAACCACCTCCAAAGGAGCAAAGTCACATACCCTGGGTTCGAGTCCCAGGTCCCTGGGAAACAACCAGCATGAACAATTCAATAATAATAAATAAAGGTGCTTTTTCCTCAAAATTAAAAAAAATAGAACAAATTAAATAAAGCCTGTAGTCACTGGCATTCATCTCCTGAGAAGCTTCCACAATGTATTTTTTTTTTCGGAAAAGGATAAAATAATCAAATAAAACTTTTATCACTTGTTTCTGTTTTTTTTTTTTGAGACTAGAAATTATGTTCATTTATTTTTGAAAGTTTTTAGAGGAAAGGTGCAGCAGGAATGAAGGCAAGTAGGCAAATAGTCAGGAAGAGAGAAAGGAAGAAGCACTTTATTTTATTTGGTTGCTCATCTTGGTTGTCCTCCTGACTCCAGGTCTTGAACCGGGTCCTTGGAATGTATGTGAACAAGGTCCAGTGACTTTATGCACTTGGCCACCAGGGCATGCCAGCATTTACTTTTAAAATAACTTTTGAAAAGATTCATGACACACTCATTGCGAGTTACAAATATGGAAAAGTATAGGAAGTAACTACTTATACTATACAGAGACAGTCAATGTCAAAAGTGTGTTAAATTTCTTTTGTCTTTACAACTCGTAACTTCAGGGCGTTCTTGACGTGAGAATCACATGAACCCAAGGACCTGGGTTCAAAACCCAAAGCCGGGTGAACCAACAACGAACAAGTAAATAAATGAAGATGTTTCTTCCTCTCCTTCCTCTCCTTTCTTCCTCCCTCCCTCCCTCCCTCCCTTCCTTCTTCCTCCTCTCTCTTCATTCTTCCTCTCTTAAAAAATAGTATCTTCTAACCCAAATGCTAACTCTATCTTACATGAATGTCTGTGATTTTTCTTAAATTGTGCTGGAGGACCAGAACACTCCCCAGGTTCAGGCAGGCGTCGGTGTACCTCAGCACCTGTATGGACGATGGTTAAGTCATGCCCAACAGTATGGGTCTCCCTTTACCATGCGATTGGCCCTCTTTTACCAGCCTGCTCGGTCTCCCCTCTCAGTTTTTTATTTTTCATTTATGCATCACGATCTACTTTGAAATAACTTGACAGCACTGGGACACAGCAGTGGACCTCAGACAGGCGGCGGGTGAAGAGAAGAAAGTCAGAGCGTCCTCAGTCACCTGCTCTCTCCTGTGTCCAGGAGGCAAGCGGGGTCGCAGCTGGACACAGAGCAAAGATTCTGATGTGAGCTGGGAGCTTTACCTGTCTCTAGCCCCTCCATCTGCATCTCCTTGTTTTCACACTAGAACCGTCACCCTGGCGGAGCTTTGACAGACAAGGGCGTTCAGCAAGGTCACGTGACTCGGCCGCATCACACAGTCCAGGCCGGGTGGAACCAGAGCCTGGACCCTACCCATGCTCGGTCCCCAAGGATGCTGCTACAAACAGCAGAAAAGCAGATCTGCTCTCCCTCCACGGGTGAGCAGATCGCAGGTCTCCCTGCTCAGGTGCTTTTGGATGCACCTGCTTCCAGGACTGAAGACAAAATATGCAGGAAACGGCACAAAGATTAGGGCTTGCTGACAGGTGGGGTCAGGCCCTTGGAGCCAGCCTGAATAGGCGACGTTGCCACCTTCCGAGCGATCGTGTCCTTTCTTGGCCAGTTGGGGACCTGCCCCTTACTGGGTTCCAGTGAGGTCTCAGTCTTAACAAACCCCAGTGTGGAGCCCAAATGTTAGTAAATGCCCCTCTTTGTTAAAGAGAGGGGGCTTTTCTCTTTGACTCTGCCTGACCTCCCTCTTTTTCTCAGCCTCATCCCCTCTCATCCATCCTCTTAGAGGTCATCAGAATGACTACTTCTCATGAGCTTTGCTGGACCCCCATTTGGGCAAGACCTTGACCCGACCCCTGGTTAATTCTCTTGGCCCCTTACAGTTTGTTTTCTTTCCTAGCACTTTAGCATATTTGTAATTACTTGACTGTCTACATGATCTTTGTATCCTATCTGTCCCCTCCAGTAGGTAATAACTAAGAGCCCACAGGGATTATTTCTCTGCTGTTTACTACTGCGCACCAGCTCTTTTTGGTGAATGAATAAATGAATGAAAGAGGAACCAGTCTATGGAGCACTTGTTCACCATGACCCTTGCTGCACGAGCCTTGTCTTACTTGTTCCCCACACCAATCCCGAGGGAATGGTGGGCCCTGGTGGCTCAGGCACTAAGCCAGCAGCTGGGGCATGGGCCATTTAAGGCCCAAGGACCCAGGTTCAAGACCCAGGGACAAGGGGGAGCAACCAAAATTAAATACACAAACACATCAAAGTCTTTCCTCCCTCCCTCCCTCCCTTTCTTCCTTACTTACAAATGTTTCCTCCTCCTCTCCCTTCCTCTTTAAAAAAAAAAAAAAAAAAAAAATCCTAAGAAAGAAACTGAAGCTAGAGAGGTGAGTTAATTTGCCTGAGATCACACAGCCAGAAGGGGATGCACTTGGGATGAGGCTTTCTCGACTCTCCTGCAGGAGCCCTCATCCCCACCACGCACGTCCTGTCCAAAGATGTGGGCCTTGGCCAGCCTGCGCTGCTGGCCACACAGTTCTGACCCCCAGGAGACAGTCCTCCTCTGCCTTCACTCCACCAGGGCCCTGGCTCTGTTTAGAGGCCCAAGCAGCAAATGGAGTATTATAGGAATATCGTAGGCATCAAAGTGCCACTCTAAAGGCCAGGAAGTTGTAAGTGGCTCCTCATTTCACAATCAGGCAGGCTTTTATGGAAACGAAGTGTTAGTCTAGTGTTCTGATGACCTACCTCTTAAACGACAGTTTGCTTCTTTACATGTTTTGTATGTGTTTAACTATTGACGATCATAAGCTACCTAATTATAAATGGTGGCCTGTGGATTATAAAAATATCCCCCAACTGATCGCCTTCCTTCATCACTATTGCTGAATCCTCCTCCCACCTGCGCCATACACAGGGTGACAGGTCAGGGGAGGGTGCCCTATGTGCCTCTCTGCAATCACAGCAAGTCCTGGGGGACAACAGTGACTTATGGAACATGACACACAGTAAAATTGTAGATATTCTAGACCACCCCTGCCTGACTTCGTCTTAACGACTCCACTCTCTCCTAGACACCAGGTACCTATTCTCTGGTCATTACTCATTTTTCCTGATTTACTTCACACGTGCCCTGCCTATTTCTGTTTTGTTTGCAGGACTGACTTCTCTTTCATTTCCAAACCCTATTGCATCCAAAGGCCACATGCCACCTCTCTTTCCTGAGCCTTTGCTGGGAGATATCTCTTGTCCAGAATTATCTGAGTTCTCTTAGCATATTATTGTGAATTTCTTGGGTACTTACCTTTCTTGAATTACAATTAATTAGTGTTTTCTCAGGCATTCTCTCAATTATTTGGTCACTAAATAAACACAGAGTACTTACTGAATCAATTTGTGGTTATAAACTCAAGAAAAAAATCAACTCAATTTTTTTTTTTTTTTTTAAGGAAATGTGTGGGCAGGAATGAAGGTGAGCAGGCAGGCAGGGAAAGAGAGGAGGAAGAAACATCTTTATTCATTTTTACTTAGTTGTTCCCCTGGCCCTGGGACTGAACCCGGGTCCTTGGGTGTATGTGGATTGCACTTGGCCAGAGGTGCATACCTAACTGCTACTCTAGCAGGGCGCATTTTCAGTTCCTTTCTGCATCTGTCCAAGAGCTAGCACAAGGCACAAGTGGAGTTTAGAAGGCCAGCAGATCATAGGGAACTGGTCTGGAAGGAGAGTGCCCTGGGGCGGGGGGAGCAGTGCCAGAAGAAGAGGATGAGGGGAGGGCACCAGCAAAGTTCTGGGGTGGGGACAGCGTGGTCTCTTCTGTGAGCAGCGCATCCTTTTTGGATGGATCAAAGTGTCTGAAGAGCGGACTAGCAGAAACATATTCTTTATATAGTAGAAAGGAAATGACTAGTGTACTCTGGACACACAATAGGTCCAAGACTTTGTTAAAAATGCTGAGAGATAAAAATATTGCTCTTTTCATGGGTGTGAGGCAAGTACTTTGTTAAGTTTGTTAAAAGTTACAGGGCCTCCAGAATTCATGGGAAGTCAAGCCCTTTGGTCTTGCATGAAGGATGGCTAGAAGCTTGGTGGGCGTGGAACAGAAGGAAGGATGACATTCCAGGCGGGTGGAAAATTGGCTAAACCCAAGAGAGAAGTGTGGGACAGCCAAGTATATTCACCGTGAGAAAAAGTGAAGAGGCAGGCATGGTGGAGGAAAATTCTAGAAAGGGAAGCTATGGACACAGGGCAGAAAGCCCTGGATTCCAGGCTAAGGATTTCATGTGTAATCAGAGCTGGTCCAAGGAAGGCTTTTGAACTGGGAAATCCCATAAAGCACCCTGGGCCCATCTCTGTCTCACTAATGGGGAAAATAAGATGACCAGGTATGACATCAAGCTCTCTTGCCAAACTGGCAGGACTAGAATCAGAGTCGAGCTTTGCAGGTTGCCAGGTGTTTCTGGGGACCACTCTTCTCAAATGTGTATGTGTACATATTTTTGGAGTGACTTACCATTTACTTCCTAGTGTATTTTTGAGCCACGACCAGCAATTTCTCCTCTGAGACTCTCTCATAGGATACTGGTGAATAATTTGTCTTGACGCAGACACTATCTTTCATCTGGAGATCTAAAGGAGACTTAATAACAAGCTTCATTATTTCTGTTTTGTGTATGAGGAAACTGACTCACAGAGGGGTTCAGCAATTTTCTTATTCATATGGGAGTTATTACCAGAACCATGAATGAAACTTAGGGTGAAACCCTAGTTAATGAACTATTAAACTCTGTAGCCTTTATAGCTGTGGAGTTTACAAAAATAATGACACCTTTGTCTTGAGTGTTCATGCCTTTATTCTGTTATTAAACCTTGGCTCTGTGGGCAGAAGCATCTGAGTGCATTGCCAGCTTGAGTTGTCCCACAGCGTGCAGCAAGGTGGGAAAAGTGGTTACAGGCTGGGGATGCCCAGACCATTTTGAGTTAATTGTTCATTGGTTCCCTCCCTCCCTCCATCCATCCAACCATGCACCCATCCATCCTTCCATCCATCCCCCCATCTATCCATCCATCCATTCATTCCCCCCTCTATTATCCACCCATCCATCCATCCATCTATCCATTTGTTCATTCCATGATTACAAGTCTGAGTCCCTATTACATCATCTGCAAAATGGGCACAATACTATTACCACCAGCAAAAGGCAGTTTTGAAAACATAATTTCTATAAAGCACTTTGCTTAGCAATAATAAGCCCTTATACATAATAATAATAATTATTGTCATTAAACAAATAATTGCAAGTGCCATAGTGCAAAAATGTGTTCCCTCTGCAGCTCTATCTATGAGGCTGCATCTGAAGGACCAATGAATCCCGAGGCTGAGGCCAAGCCCTGGAATTAAAAATGGAACCTAAGAGATGGGCTCAGGTAGAAAGAGGGGAAGAGAAGTTCCCCCAGTTTGCATAACAAAGCATCAGGAGAGTCTGCAAGGTATTGCTGGGTAGTGGGTGTTAAACTGACACCAACCACCTAGTTGTGGGCCAGCAACGAAGAGACAGAGAAGAGAGATAGACATTTCACATGAATGGGGCTGGGGTGTCTCAGTTCAGCAGACCAAGCTATTTATGGGAGAATCCCAGTCTAGCTTTCTGTGTTCTGAGACACTGAGTGCTTGTTCAAGTTCCCTCTAGTCTCTGCTCATTCCCCATCGCCCTTCCTTAATAATGGACATCATCATTGTCCATGCTCCCTCCCGTCACACCTGTGCTCAGGTGTGACAGTTTGGGCCAGTGTGACAAAGGGAATCAACTAAGCTGGGACAGAGTCACAGAGCAGAAGAAATGAATGAGGGCAGATTTCTGTGAAGAGCACGCTAGGGAGTCTTCTTTCTAGGTTTCTGTGGGATGGGATGCACTTGGTGTTATTAGGAAGCTGCCATTTCCTTATAGCCTGCTTTCACTGTGATCCTCTGTGTGCCCCCAAAGACTGGGTTTAACATCATTCCCACTCCAGATGCAAAAGCCAGAAACTGAAAAGATCGGTAGATGCGACTTTATAAAAGATAAGCAGTTTTGTGTGACAGAAAAAACCAAAGTCTAAAGTGACAAGCCAGACTAGAAGACAGTATTTGCAAATGAGACCATATTTTAACATTCTATTCCAGCAAGGAAGAATGGCACATACATAATAATCTCTTCGCATCAGTAAGAAAAAGGACATCCAACAGATAAAGACATAAACAAGTCATTTTAGAAGAAATAGAAACACACAATGCTTTTTTTCAGTAGTCAGAGAATACAAATTAAAACAAGATGTCACTCTGTTTGCCGATCACACTGGCGAACATTTAAAATATGTATACTATTGGCAAAGGTCAAGGGAAATTGACAGTTTCTTCTGTTGATGGTGAGAATATAAACTGGTGTCCTCTTTTGAAAAGGACAGTTTGGTGTACTGTAACTATTTAAAGTATGCCTACCCTTTGATACAAGAATTCTACATTCTGGAATCTATACTATTTAAATGTCCACATGAAGGCAAAAATGCAAGGATGTCAACAGCAAGATTATTTGGACAGTGAGAAAATGTTTTTTATTTCTTGAGGGCCAATACTCTCTAACACACACGATGAGGACACCGACTGCACAGCTGGCGCGGTAGCGGAAGGGTTTCGGGCCAGGCAATTTGTCTCCAACATCTTTTCTTAACACTTCAGGTCTCTAACAGACAGTAGGAAGGTATGGCCCAACCATTTCATGTAGAATGAAATACAGTACAGTAGTTAAAAAAAGCGAGGGAGATTTCTGTGTACAGACATATTATCTCTAAGACATATGAAGGAGAAAAAAGTCAAGTCGTGAAAACTGATAGGGAATGGCATGGGACGTGGGAAAAAGATACAAATGTATCCGTATAAATACAGATATGTAAGAATATGTGTAAAAGTTTTGAATGACAGGAGACTAAAACGCTAATCTCTGTACTAACACCCCCAGGCCAAGTCTAACTCATATTAAGGAATTGCTTTTTCTTTTTAATTTCTAAAATTTTTACACATTACAATAAACTCCTACGTAGAGGTCCCACTCCTCAGATACATGTCAACACACCCTGCCATCCACCACATCACCAAGTGCTCTTCACCCTTGTCCAGTGGGCTCCAAGGAATTTAATCCTGATTTTCTTCTACTTAGCCAATATGTAGGCTGCTCTCCCTGCCTGGGGTGGACTTTACATGGTGCATGGCCCAGGTACCACTCAGGGCCACCAGGTGAGCACACCTGTTCTTAACTTTTTATGAGGTTTCCAGGACCAGTGTTTGGTCCACCGTGTTCTATAAAAATACACAGCCGGTCATTGCAAAGTTAATTGGGAACCTGAGAACACTGGTGTTCCTTTCCTTTACATATTGTCAGGAGGAAAAACAATCCATATCATGGATTATCTTATTTTGCTCCAATGTATACACAGGAGGAGTGTCTGGCTCATTTGGTGTGGTCTTTGGACTTGTGACTGAGTGACTCAGCATACAGACTTAAAGGGCTTCCCTTTTGACAAGACTTTAGCACTATTATCTGGGAGGAAAATGCTGTCTGGAACCCTCCAGGGCCTCTTCCTGCCTAAGTCCAAGTGAGGGTGTCTCCACAAAAGACGATGAGGCTCCTGAACACTTACCGATTCAAATGCAACTTTTACGGGGTCAGACAAGCCATGATGACAGTCCTTATTGCTTACCGCGTATCAGATTATGGCATTTTTTTTTTTTTTTTCATTTTTGGAGTGGTCCATCTAGTATTCAGTTCTTGAAATTTCAATATTCCCTGAAGCATCTTTACAGAAAACGAATCCCATTCGCCAGCATAGTTTTTGTGTGTACACTATTTCGTCTTTGTTTCCTTTAACCTTATTTCCAAAACATCTTTTTATGTATTTGCCAACATTTCCTGAGCTTGACACATTCTGCATACCTGCCAGGAGTCTTTGTTGCTTTGACAGCGCTGGCTTGGATCGTTCCCCAGTGGTTGGACAACTGGTGCAGCCCCAGGTTTCGGTCAATATGAACATTCTGAATTGCCCGGCTATAAACATCTCCATGCAAGTCCTCCCCCTCCTTTCCCCTTTTAGATCATTTCCTTAGAGATGTACTTCCTTAAATGGGGTTTACTGGGTCAAAGGGGCTCAATGAACAGTTTTATAGTTCTTGGCACATATTTTTCAGATTGCGCCCTGGGTGGATCCGGCCAATAACACCGGCCTGGAGAGAGAGGAATGTGAGGAGCGGTACTTCTCCGGCCCCCCACCCCGTCAAGGCGAGCACCTCGCCAGGGCCTGAGAATGGAAAGCGTTTTTCTGTCGCCCTCTTGTCCTTCTCACGTTAGTGTTTAAGCCCCAGCTGGGAGATGCCCGCTAGGACTCGTCTGCCAGGACGCCCGCCCCCGGCGGCAGCCGTCGTTCCAGGCCCTCCGGCCCGGGCAGGGGTGCCCACCTCCGGCCCCGGGCAGGGCTCCGACGCCCGGGCCCGTCTCCCCGCCCGGCCGCCTCCACCGGGCCTCCAGGCCGCCGGGCGCGAGCGCAGGGTCCGCCGGCCGGCCGCGCGGGGTGAGGCCGCATAGCTGCGCGCTGAGTCAGCGGGGCGGCCGGGCGCGGGCCGGCCCCTCCCGACCCTCCCCGAGCCGCGCGGTCCGGAGCCCGCGGGCCTCTCCGGCGGCCTGGCGGGAGCAGCGCCTCGGGCGGCCCGGCCCGCCCCCGGCCCCGCCGCAGCGCGGAGGGTCGGGCCCGGCGGCCACCGAGCGGCCGGCCGTTCACCCTTTGAGTACTCAGAAAGCGGAGGATATGGGAAGGAGGCGATTCGGGAAGGAGAAGCGCGCATCTGAGCGCGCCGGGGAAAGACACCCGGGAAGGCGAGGGGAAGAAGGCCCGAGGCGGCCGGCGGGCGTAGCGCGGAGCCAGGGCGGCCGGGGCGGCCGGGGCGGGCGTGCGGGGCGGGGCGGGGCGGGGCGGGGCGGGGCGTGCGCGGGCGCGCGCCGGCGGCCGCGGGGCTTGTGGGTAGCGGCTGCGCGCGGCCGAGGCGGGCGCCGCGCGGGAGCGTGAGGGCAGCGGGCTGCTGGCATCGAGGCGGCCGGCCGCGATCATGGGAGCCGGCTGGCAGCGGCCCTAGCTGTCCGAGCGAGCCTGGCCTTCAGCCTCCCGCGGCCGCAGCGGGCGGGTGCTCCGGGCCCGGGCTGGCCGCGCCGCTTCCCCGCTCCCGCCTCGGAGTCCTGAGGGAGCTGCCGGCGGACGAGCGGACCGGGCGGCGCGAAGCTGACCGAGGGGCGGGGACGCCGTCCGCTCCTCGCCGCTCCGGGCCGGGCCGGCCCCTCCGACGCCCGCAGGCCCCGGGCGGGCGCTGAGCCCCGAAGCCGGAGCTCGAGGCGGGCGGTGGGCCCGAGCGGAACTCCGCCCGAGCTGGCGGCTCGGGGGCGGCGCTAGGCCCCGAGGCGACCGGGCCGGAGCCCGGGGAGCCTGAGTGCGGGCCGGCGGCGGCATGAGCCGGCCCCCGCCGACGGGGAAAATGCCCGGCGCCCCCGAGGCCGGGGCGGGGGACGGGGCGGGCGCCAGTCGCCAGAGGAAGCTGGAGGCGCTGATCCGGGACCCGCGCTCGCCCATCAACGTGGAGAGCTTGCTGGTAGGTGGCCGGGGCCTGGGGCCTCCCCGCCCGGAGCGCGACCCCGAGGCGCCCCTGCGCCCACCCTGCGCGCCCACCCGGCCGTGCGGAGGTCTCGCCCCGCCCCGCCCCGCTTCCGGCGGCCGGGAGCGCTGCTGCCACCGAGTTCCCGGGGGCGACACCCACCTCTCCCTCCTCCCTCGGAGCCGCTGGACCGGGAGCCTCCCGCGGCCGCTCTTTCTCGGAGCCCCGGGGCGAGCTCCGCTCTTCTTCCAGCCGACCCGCAGTTTGGGGAGACGGGGTGGGGGATCTGCTGTCCTTCGTGCCCCCGTCTAGCCAACTTGAAAGAGTGTCGTGCTGCGTGGGGACGTGTGTCCACGCAGGAGAAACCTGATGCTGACTCTGTAGGGAGAACCCACCTGGGGTACATGACAAAGAGCTGCCCTCACTCCATTCAGTCTGCCGTTTGGAAAGACATGGCTCAAATTTTCCTGTGTTCAGTCGCCCTTAGACGGTCAGAGATGTCATTTAGTGCATTTTCCTTTCTGTAAACTCACCGAGATGAGTGTCCCAGAGAAAAAGAATCTGAACTGTAGCGAGGAATCAAGCTGTCCTCTCTCCATTGCATTTTTGCGAAGACGGCCTTTGAAATCCAAATTAATAGTCGCGGAAAGGCTGCTCGTTGGCGCTTGATGAAGACAGACACGGTTCACAAATTGGAAAGGCACTGGAATGCTTGCTGATTTATTTTTGTTAGGATGGACGATTGTATTCATAGACCATTAGTGCGCAGTAGAGATGCATTTATGGGAAAAGAGGGCGTGGATTGTGACCCCGGGGCGGGTGGGGGGGGAGAAGGAAGCGAAAATGATGCTCCGGGTAGTCACCGAACTCCAGAGGACTGGAAGTTGGGGACACGATCCTTAGATTCTTTAGATATTTTCAGAGTTCGTGTCCAATTCCACTCTGTTGGGAGAATTCTAGGGATTCTGCGATGAGAAAAAACGGCGTCCCCTCTTTCCAGTGGCCAACTTTTCTTCAGAAGCCGTTGGTTATCCATGAGGTTTTCTGGAATGGTTTGCAGTGACTCAGTCCTGTTTGGCCAAAGTGCAGGAACTGACTGGGGAATGTGTGCCCCCCCCCTCCCCCCCCCGCGCACAGAATGTAGTGATGCACTGTTTGCTGTCAGATAGCTGACGTTTTCTTTGATTTTCACACGAGCGTGTTTCGTGTTTTAATGGGAACAGGGCACCCCGGAAGTCTGGTGGGGGGTCGCTTTTCCTCGGCCAAAGCCCAGACTCTGGGCTGCACTCCCAGCATTTTCACTCTGGTATTTTGCTAACAAAACTTTGACCTAAGGCCAGAAAGTTCAGTTAAATATAGTACAGCAAATCTCAAGTATTCATCAGGTTCATAGTCAGTCCCAGAGGGACATTTTTTACATTTCACTTTCATCTGGGGGCTTTGGTGGGGTTTGCTCTGCGCTTCCTCTTGTGCCTAAACAGCTTTAAATGTGATATGATCGTGCTTTCTGGCTATTAAATTTATTTTCTAGATTATTAAAATGAAGGCTATTTTAAAAAACAAAACCTAATGCATACTCAGTATGCACTGGTCCGTTTTATGTGGTCCATTCATATATCATGTGCCTGACTTAGTCAAGAGAGGACACTTTTATTAAAGTGACATCACTGGTATGAGGGTTAATGTCAGATGCTGTGGACTGGACAGACTTAGTTATTGCTGCTGTTAGCGGATTAAATGTATGGTTCTGAGTTGCAGTAAATTTTGCCGAGTCAAATATTGTCCCTCACTATTCTTTGGAGTGAGATTACTGGTGCTTCAATTGCAAATTGGGAAGCTATAAATTTTATACTATATGTACTTAATTGTAGGAAATAGAGCAACTTTTTTTACTGTAACATATGCCTTATATGAAATCTACCATTTTAACTCTTCAAGAGTACAGTTATATTAATTACGTTCACTTCTTGTACAATCTTCTCTAATATTTATTTTCAGAACTTTTTCATCTTTCCAAATGGAAACTCTGTGAATCAGTCTTTAAAAAAACTTATAAAAATGCATTTCCTGAAACTGATGAAATCATGGCTGATGCCATTTTAAAGACTCAAACCCTTATTCAGCCTGCATATCACGATAGATCATTGCTTTACTGTATTTGGCATTTTTTGGCGGGGGGTTTAGTCTAGAAAATATTTTTTTCTTTAAAGTACCATGGTCTAATAAACAAAATTGAACTCTGGTTAATAAACTGCATGCAAAGTATTATAAAGAGAAGTGCAATTAATAAATCAAATGCAAAAGATGTTTTAAGGGGTGGACAGGTGTAATAAACGCAGGAAGCATTGGTGGTGAAGGCACAGCTGCTCCGAGGAGGCAGTGCTGCCGGAGATAATGTACCAAGTGCTGGGCTCAGTGCTTGGTACGTGGTCCCGCTCCTTAAATATAGCTCACTTCGCTTACATGCGTTTAGCATATTTTTAGTTAATGCCTTTAAATTTCTTTTTACAAGGAAAATGGTTTTATTGGCACCTTTCTTGCTGTATCATACTGAATGAGTCGCATAACCATTCAAGTCTGCCTTCAGAAAAGTGGTAGAAATCATCGAGCGTAGATAGAACTGGTTTCCAGGAATGTACCAGTGAAGATTTTAAATTGTCTTCTTTGTCCACAGAGATTTGTTTCTTTCTGTGGGTCATCCCTTTTGTGCTTACAGTTTGATTGTACTTGCTATTGTTGAAACAGAGCTTGAAAGGAGGTTCGGGGCTCTGAACTTCTTTTGAAGGGGAGGTTCTTCATGGTATGCTTTCGCAGTGTTTGAAGCTTTTGGCCATTTTTATCAAGTCTCAGCTTCTCATACTACCTACCTAAATATTCTGGTAAAAAGAATTGTGTTTTGGTGTTATGTTGGAGAGAGCTTTCTAAAGGTCTGCGCTTTGGGGTTTTGATTTATGTTTTAAAAGAGTAAATGGTTATGATCGGTGGGGTTCAGGCTTGGGCAGACTGTTTCTTAGGGCTGATATCGATGGGAAGTGATGATTAAATTTTTTTTTACAGTTTTCAGTGACTTAGAAAACAAAATGCTTTAGTTGATGAATTTTCATTATACCTGTCAATTTTATGAAAATAATGCTTCTCACAGTGCTTTAAATTCTTCCAGCTTGGTGATGGTTCTTTGCCTGTTGAAATAAACTTGTATGTGTATTTATTTCCTACTATGTAATTAGTGTATATTATAAAGATAAAAATGAAACAGAATAAACATTGAAAAATTGTGATACACATTTTTTATGAGGTTAATAAAGGTTTGATATTTTATACCCTCAGTGAGAGTACTTAAACACTGGCATTTTGTTGGTCGAGAAATCTTTAAAGAAAATGAATCAGCTAGAGGTTAAAAAGTAATGTATGGAATTTACTACCTAGGTGAAGTTGAACTTCTTTCAAAATACAGGTCTATGGTCCCTCATCCACCGTTCTGATTTAAAGAGATCTGAAAACCATGTTTTAGATAAAACTTGCTGGTAACGGCTGACATTAATCTCTTCTTCGTTCTGGGTATAAGTAGTGATAGCTTTCCCTGGAGAAACATTAGTGTGTTTGATTTTAGGGTGCTGTTCTCGAAGGGGGTTTTGAGCACGATTTTGTCTATAGTACTGGTACTTGAAAAAAATTGAGAAATTCTGAACTTTGAAACATGGCCCAGTGTAGACTTAAACATAAGGAAATGTGTACAGAAATAGATAATTGTCTTGAAGTTTAAGCTTTTTTGTTTAGTTTTGTTGTTGTTGTTGATTCCTCATCAGATAGCCCTCTTCCTATTTTGAATTCCTAAATGTTCAAAACATTAAGAGAATGTAGCTGGCACAGAAGAGTTTTGAAGCATAAAACACAAACATTCCTGCAGTCGCCACTCAAGTTAATGACTAGAGCACCAGCTTTTTAAAGTTGACTGTGCTCTTCCTGCTGCTTGAGTCAGTCTTCTGGGTCCTCTCTCGTTTGCTGTTACTCCTTTATTTGACAGATGTGCTTGTATGTATACTTAAACAGTATTGTTTTATTAAACTTTGTAAAAGACAAGTATGTATGTATTCTTTTGTGACTTGCATTTTCAGTCATAATTATGTTTCTAAGATTCACCCACCTTGTGGTTTATCATTTTTTTTACTGGTGCCATAAACCATAATGTATTATTTCGGTCTGCATAACGAGTGTTTAGATTGCTTTCTTCACCCCTCCTCTCTGTTTTGCTGTTGTGGAAAGTGTCACTATGACTGTTCTAGAGTCCACGTGAAGTCCATGTTTCTGTCACCCCGCATATGTGTCTGAGATTGGAATCGTCGCGTTATAAGATGCGCTATGTTCACTTAACGGGTAGAGTGTTAAATTTTCTGCCAGCATTTTATTATTCAAAATTAGTACATTTGAATGAATCTGTTAAAATCCGTATACTCACCACTCAATGTTTCTGTGTTTATTACACCTGTCCACCCCTTAACACATCTTTTGTATTTGATTTATTAATTGCACTTCCCCTTGTAATACTTTCGCATGCAGTTTATTAACTAGAGTTCAGTTTTGTTTCGTTTTTTCAGGACTAAATTTATATGACATGAAATCTTTTTTTACCATTGATGAATTTTGACAGACGTAAACACCTTTATAATGAAAATGGTTATCAAGATGTAGACCGTTATTACCAACTCAGAAGTCTCCCTTAGATGCCTTTTCAGCTAATTCTATACCTCATTCTTTCAGAGTCCATTACTCTTCTGCTCTCCGCCCCACCGCTGTCAAGGAGGACATACTGATATTCATTTTTGGTTTATTGTTGATAACTTTTTTGGAAATGTTTTATAATGATTTATGGTATGTTGCTTCATTTTTTTGAGTTTTAGATATCTAAAGTGTTTTATATATACATATTATAGGTAGTATTCAATAGCTAATGCCCTTTATTCTTGAAGAGTTTCCAGTTTTTTTAAGTTATACAGCAGTTGATAGAAATTTTATTTTCAAGCGATTATAGACTCAGGACTAATTTATAACATTTCATTATTGTTTTTTTTTTAAACGCCATGGAAATAAATAGCAGAACATTCTTTGGAAATGCTTTACATCACATTTAGATGGAAACAGACCAGAATACAAGCTTTTTAGGACATGGGTCTTTTTGTTTTGTGTCCTGTATATATGTGTTGAATGAACTAACACATAATTCTTTTTTTAAGAAACAGACGTGATAACCTGTAGAAATACATTCATGCTTGAAGAGATATTAAAGTATTCCCCAAATAAGCATTTTGATATAATTTCCTGTCCTTTACTACTTCTGTACATATAGGAAGGAAGACAAGGAAAATCTGTGTATGCAGAGGGGTTGGGGTTGAATGGTGGAATTGACTGGAGGTCGAGCAGGAAAGGGGATTTGTGATTTCAGTTTTCTGGAATGCGCTGCAATAGTTTAAGCTGATTTTATTCAGTGTTCAGGTGAAGTGAAGGCACCTTCCGTGGGCTGACAGCTGTGTTTATCACGTGCCGTTTGTTCCCCTCTCCCCCAAACTTTTCTTTTGCTTGAACGCCTCTACTCTCTCTGTCTATGTACACCTGTATAGGTGAGGCCTGTGCTGAAACAGCACTCATGTAAGGGCGTGTGGAATGCTGGTTTAGCAGGGTAGAATTCTTTAAATGGGCACATTGGCTGTTATTATCAGGAAGGCAATATTTGTTTATTAACAAGGTGAAAAAAGCAAAGTCAGAGCAAGAGAGGTTTTTTTTTTTTTTTTTAAAGGAAAGTTGCAGGCAGGAATGAAGGAGAGCTGAGGCAGCCGGCAGGAAGAGAGAGGAGGAAGAAGCACTTTATTTTATTCAGTTGTTCATCACTGATTGTTTCCTTGGCCCCAGGACGGGAACCTGGGTCCTTGGGACGTAAGTGAACTGCGCTGAACTTCACTCCACCGGTGTATGCTGTCAGAGAGATTTTGATCAGAAATTAATGTTGATTTCAAGTCACTATGAATGATTTGTTCTAAAAATTTTTCAAATACTGTCAAGAAATCTGATTACTAGCATTTTTATTTAGCGCTAAAATAATTATTGTTTGTAATAATCTTTTTTTTCAAATTAGTTTTTCTTGTTCCTTTTGTATCATATTTAAAACAATTATAGAAAGAAGGTAATTCAGAGCTATGAGTTTTTCCTCTACATCTGTTGGCGGTGTCAGTTAGCAAACAAGGAAGAGCAGTATCGTACTTCTCTTAAGTCCTTGGTATTGTTTGCTGAGTGAGTAAATACAGCCTGCAGATGTAGTGCAATTGACTCTCCCTGTTTCACTCTCTTCTTGTGTTTAAAATTAGTCCAAATGTCAAAGTCTGGCGGTTGAAAATAGTGAAAAGGCGATGAAAATGGTCAAGTGTCATTGCTTATGAGCTTTGCTGGTTCTGTGAACTCAGGTGTAAGTGACAGGTCATAAAATCCATCCACTGTCAATGTGTGATGTGCTGACACATTCAGTGCGTTTGTAGATTGTGCAGCCAGTGTCACAGTGCACTTTATTAACCCCCAAATTCCTCGAGCATGTTTGCGGTGCTGCCCCTGTGTTAGCCCAAGACTGATTCGTGCGTTTATCTCTGGGAATTCCTTCTAAGTAGAATCATGCGCTCTCCTGTCATTTGTTCTGTCTTCTTTCACCAAGTAGGTTTTTGATGTTCATCTGTTGTTTATCAATACTTTGTTCTTTTTAATCGACGAATAATATTCCATTGTATAGATGCACCACGCTTCATGAGTTCATATGTATGGACATGTTTTTATTTCTTTTGACTAGGTTTCAAGGAGTCTGATTATTGGGGCATATGATAAGCTTATGCTTAACGTCTAAGAAACTGATGAACTGTTTTCCAAAGTTGCTACACCATTTTCCATTTTCACCTGTCATGTATGAGGGTTTTGATTTCTCTACATCCTCAGAGAACACTAGGCACTGTCTGTCTTTGTGATTATAACCACTGTAGTGTGTTTTACTAATGACAAAAAATGCAGAGCTCTGTTTCATGTGCCTGTTAATTTTGATTTTCACTAATGTGTGTGGTCTAGTGTGAATCAATATAACCTAAATTTTTGTGTGTGCAAGGAGATGGTAACTGGTAGAAGGAGTTTGGTTTTGTGTACCTCAGGACAATCCCAGCATTTGAAATAGAATACAAATAAATAACAGATAAGGGCCCTTTGTAGCTGGAATGATCCTGACTAGCTCTCAACCCGAAAGACTTGCTTAATGCAAAGCACTTTCAAAAATGGTACAAAGAATGAATAAATCTTGCTGAGCTGTGTGACACCTGACAATGGCATTAGAATCTCTACTTGCTGGGTTACTGCTAAGATACAGATCAAGTTGAGGTACTTCTTACTTACAGATGACCTTCAAAAGTGTCCATTCTGGCCTCTGCTCACCTTGACATTTTTGATTTTGAGCATGTTCAGAGAGTAAGCTTCAAAACGTCCTCTCAGTCTTGATCCAACATTTATCATTATACTTCTCTGGTTTACTACGTAAAGATTAGAAAATAATTCTTAGTATTTAGTAACTTTGTTGCTATGAGGGTGTTTGAAACACTATATATTATACCAGACTTTCGGTTTATACGCTGAGTATCTCTGAATTTGTTAGATAGATACGAATGCTGCCTCTTGTTCACAGGTGTCATTGAATTGGACTTGTGGGATTACTTTATGCACAGAGATTTGGATTTGTCTAAGATACGGTGTTCTTTCCAGTTGTAAAGTATTTGTGTATTCTTGTTTTGCCTTGTATTTCACTATGACTCCTTAAAAGTCATACTACAAATATGCTTATTGAAACTGCTAGTTAGCTAACCACGTGTGGGACTTTTGAGTGGTGAACAGAAAATTTTGGAAAGATTGTTTTAATATTTAGTACACTTTTGTATATAAAAGATTTAAAGTTTTTAGGTTGTAGTGATATTTGTTGTCTCTCTCTTTCTAGGAAAGATGAAGGCAGGAATGAAAGCAAGTAGGCAAGTAGAAAGAGAGAGGAGGAGGAAGCATCTTTATTTTTATTTCGGTGTTCACTACCCGGAGGTGTGTGGCCTGCTCCTTCAGAGGTTATTGGCCCAGCTGCTGTTCCCCCAGGGCACGTCTGTTTTTCTGAAAGGGAGGCCGGCTCGCTAGCTGGATGATCCTGAAATCTCAGCGCCTGGAGCTCTAGAAGTCTGTGTTTGTATGTTGGAGCTTCTGCCAAAGTTGTAACTATTAAACACCTAAACATTAGTATGATTTTGAAAAAAATGGATCATCTTTGTGACATAGCCACCCATTACAGAGATACGTTTTGTGACACTTTTGGATTTTATATACTTGAATATATTTGGCCATATTTTATTGTGTTACATAGTGAATACAGTTGAAGTTGACATTGAATGGTTAATGGTGGTGTGTTGTGGTTGACCAGTTTGCCATTGTTGAAAGAATCAAGACTTAAACCTTTTTTTCCTTTGTGTGAGAGTTCATCAAGCGCTTCTTATAGGCCACACACTCAGTACCTCTGGGAATTAGTAAAGATTAGAGGAAAATATATCCAAATGTTCTTTCTGGGACATGGAATACCAAGTCAGAAATTGGGGAAAAAGCCAATGCAAAATATAAGGGTATTGTGAATAATATCACAACTAATCTAAATTCAGAAAAAAATTAGTTTGGCGTTTACAGAATTTTTTGAGTTGCTTTTAAATATCTAAAACATGAACTTTAGATTTTTGTATGGCTTCTTAATGATTATACTTTTCAAAATATAATACCTGAAGTTAAAGTACAAATGAAATAATGAACTTGTCTCTCTTCTTTTTAAGTACATGATATGATCCTGTGTTAGTTCCCTACAACCTGAAACACTTTTTAAAAGTCTTACACTCTTTCAAATAGAAGGTAATCTTAAACCTTTAATGAATGCATTGGAAAAAATTACCCTAATGCATTTAAAATTAAAAAAAATGTGTGTGTGTGTGCGCGCATGTGTGTATACGTATGCTTATTTGGGTATTGAGAAGCTTAGTAACTGTTTTTTTATGTCCTCATTCTTATGGGTCATTTTAAAATTAAGATTTCTCTAAAGTGTATTTGCTAAAGCCAATAATCAGGCATCGTTTTCCAAACTTGGCTATACACGGAGCTTGCCTGGGGATCTTTAGAAACACTAATACCCAGCTTCCCCTCCAGACACTCTAGTACAAGTGGTGTGTGGTGTGTCTTGGGGATCAGGAGCTTCAGAAATTCCACAGGTGATTCTCCGGTGCAGAAAGGTGTGGAAACCGCCCTACTGAGGCAGGCAGTGTTGTAATTCAGAATTTGGCAAAGTGGCCATTGGGCCCCAAATGTGTCTGAGAAAAGGAGAAAACTTATTTTTTCCTCATTTTTATGACTCATCGAGGCTTAGATGAAACCAGAGATTTAGGATTAGTTGATAGAAACTTGGAATCACAGTAGGGTGGTTGGTGGAAATTGTCTGATCTTCTGATTTAAATATAGGGAGACCAGCAATTTGCATTTGAACAAGTTATCACAGGTAATTCTGATGCAGGTAAACTGTAGGTCAGTTTGAGAAACACTAGGGGTTTCTTCTTGTACTGACTGAAAGAGACAAAACTAATAGTTGGTGGCTCTGGCACACACACTTTCTATGGAAAAGACTGGACTATGGACAGTGGCCAGGTTTCTGAAACATCAATCACCACACTGTCTGTCTTCTCTTAGAGCCCCAAGCAATCAGACTGAAGCTGTCTCTTTTTCTTATTTTAGAAGAAAGTTTAATTTGTTCAGGTTTTTCTGCAGGAAGAATCAGCTACGATGCATCAAGTAGAAATGAAAACTCTTTTTCACTGTGGTAACATTTTTTATTGTGTATTAACATATTCAAAATTTTCAATATGGAATGTAAATGTGAAGGGAAAAATAGTGACAGTCTGTTTAGTCACTGACAGTTAATTTAATTTGGGAAGAAAATTTATTAGAAATGTATGGTCCTGAGCGTAGCTGCTAAAGCAGGATGGTGTTGAATGTCTGTTATGGTGCCTGTTTCAAAAATAATAAAGTCAGTAAAAGTGTTTTGTGGTCTCTCGAAAAGCAGGCATGTATGTAAAATGCAAAATACTCAGGATCTTCATATTAAGCTATTTTGAAATTTTATTTTCAAAGTAGTCTTGAAATTATTGGCTACATTAAATAAGTCATTAACATGTACTGTTTCGATTAAAAAAATTCATTCTTTGCGTTTATTTCTCTTCACATATTTTAAAACAAAACTAGATGATTCATAGGCAGTAGATAAAGTTTTCATATTTTTCTTTCTCTCAAATATTTGTATATTAATTTCCTGTTGCTCCATTTAAATTTTGGTGGTAAAGGAGATGTACACTGAAATTAAATTTTGCATTTATGTACTTTTGTGATAATGGTTATAATTCTTAGAGGAATAGCGTTTGTAATTTTTGTCTTTTTTCAGTACTGGAATTCTTTAGCAACTCACTTCCTGCATATCTTTTTATTTTTCCTTTCCCCATTCCTGAGTCTCGAAACTGGGCTCTTGGGCTTTACATGTACAAAGTACTTAGCCACAGAGACAAAGGGGTTTACTTTATTTTATATTGTGGTTAATAAAATGACACATTGATAGTCAAGGCACAATTAATAATTATGAGGCTATAGAGTAAGAGTATCTTTAAAGTTCTAAAGATTTGTGACAGTTTATCTTTTAAAATATAGCTATCTTTTCTAAATTAAATTATTGCTGTGCAGAAAGACAACTATAAATGTGAAACAAATCTGAAACTGGGTGACCCTTCTTTCACTGTCTTGAGATACTTCTGTAGTTATCTTTGAAAGTTTGTTATATGTGGTTTATTAACATTTTTCAACCTGGTGATTATAGTCGTTACTCCAGAATACTTTAGTGTTGTACAAGATACTCCAGTGTTTCTAAATATTTGACAAAATGAAATTTAATTGGGGACTTAATGATTTGTTATGATATGTCCATGCTAAAAAAATTTGAAGTCGTTACTTGTGACTACAGCCTAAGAGGAATATATAATTCATGTTTGTAACATTAAAACTAGGGCATGAAAATATACATATTCAGATTAAAGAGTAATTTAGTCCCAAAGGCAAAATGTTAAAAGAATGATAAAACTTGCCTAAAGAATTTTGTTTGTAGTTCTAAAAAAGTTTCTGTTGCAAACATATATTTCTATTAAAAAGAGAGCAGCTGTAAAATGACAAGTTTTGAAGGCATTACTGAAAACAAATTTGTTTGCCATATTTAAGACATTTCCATAATAGGAGAACACCGATGATACAAATAAAACTAAATTTGGAACTAATAAAAGGAAAGTCTAGTACAAAATTGGCTTATGAAATTTCCTTCAGAGGAAGTCATAAAAGTAAAACGCTGAATAAATTTTTAAGAAGTTAATTGCTTTTTGGAGGAGTTGTGGTGGGGGGCCTGTTTTAAGTTTTAGCACGAGGCAGTCAACTCTGGTGGTTTGGAGAACGCAAGTCTCTAGCACAGTATCATTTTGTGTTTTCTTTTTTTCCTCCTGTAAAACAGATGTTCCGTTTGGGTCACGTTACAGCATATCTCTGAAATAAAAATTAAAGATCTGAACAACAGCTTTGTTAACTTCAAATCATTTTCTATAACTAAGACCTCATTAAAATAAATTACTAAAACAGATGTTTAGCCTGTATTAATATATGAAAATATAAATGAATTGTTTTCATGAGGTTTTTTTTTTTTTGGGTCCTAGGTAGTAAAGTTGGGAAAAAAATGAAAGGAAATGACTAGAATATTTTCAACCGTATTTTTAGAAAGAACCAGAGTAGTATAATGGAAAGAAAATTGGATTTAAAGTCAGAAGAGCACACTGATATTCATTAGATGTTTTATTAATTATCTTCATCATGAATGATGTTTTCTAAGACTTTACCTGTCTACCTCAAAGAAGGTGAAATTAAATCCTTGAGAAATTGGCTGTCTGTGCTAGTGTTTTGTAAACCACACAGAACTTTAGCTGTTTTACATAGAGTTGAACTTTCTGTAAATCAGGCTGTGTTCTCTATAAGTGTCTTCAAAAAGGTATGTGCATATAGAACCCGTCTTGTAACATTTGTCTGTTCTTTCCAAAAATGGTATCATGACTCTTGGAGCACATCAAGTTCTTTGAAGTAGAAATGAATGAAAATTAGTTTGCATTTTATTTTTCAATTCACTGAAGAAAATTGATTTCATTGAGCAAATATTTGCTTATGTTCATTTTTTGGGTGATTTCACTGCATTCCAGATGTCACTTTTTCCCAGCTAAGATTTATTCTTTTGACATTGAACTATCAATAGAGTCTGATGTTCTTATGTAATGTAAAATTTCAGAAATCTTGACATAAAAATACGAGGAAAAATCATGACAGTTTTTAAACCTCTGCATTATTCACTTGCATAAATGTTAATCATGCTTTATGTAAGGCATAAAGGAGCATTTGGGTTGCATCAATACTTCCTGTGACTCGAAGTTAGCAACTTTTGATCTCTTTCAGTGATGGAGGCAGATTTAGGAACAATTGTAAAAATAGAAGATGCAGACTACAGATGTTATGCTGTATTCTTCTGATACAGATTCTGGACTTTACACATACCAGATACATTTTAATTTTATGTAGAGAAATATGTACAAGTAGCGTAATGCGTGATGTGGTCATTCTGCATTGATGGCTGTCGGACTCTAACTTTAATTTTCTTGCATCTTGTCACTTAAGAACTGATTTCAGGGTTCAGGATATGATGACAGAGCTGGACTTTCTCTGTAATCTGTTGTCAATCATTTAATAACCTTCAGGGAATTAGAATTTGTATTTCTGTTCTCTCGGAAAAACTGGATTAGTGCTCAGGCATAGTTAAACCGAATATAGGAGCGCTGTGGCGGGGCCGCTGTGATGGCGATACGTTAACACTTTTCTCTCATGACAGCGAGGAGTTAGAAAATGAGTTTCATGTGCTTTCACTTTAAAAATGTTTTAGTGTTTTTTTCTTCTGCTGGAGAGACTTAGCCATCGGCTGATTTCTGTCTTGTGGTTGGTTTCTATGCTTGAGGTGCCTTTCTCAGTGTCCCTTCCCTGAAGGAGACGGGACCGGCTTTTGAGAGGGTTATTCAGCCAGAACAGGGCAGAGTCGTGGGGTTGAGACATAGGCTCTGGGGACAGAGGCTCCAGAGCTGTGAAAGAGAGTGAGCGGCCCCAGGGACAGGCCATCATCCTTCGCTGGCAGCTCCTCTACCAGTTCCTTGTGCTCTGCCTGCATCCCTGCCCGAGGCGCCCACTGCTTCTGCTGGCCGGCTTTCCTAAAGCAAAACAAAACGCTTCACTTTTAGATTACGTGCCTGTTTGAAAAGTGAAAATTTACTGAAGCAAATGTAAATTCATCTCCCTTCGGCCTTTCTCCTTGATGCCAGTCTTCTGAGGCAACCATTTCAGAGCTCCCCCGTGTGTCGCTGCCACTCTACCCCATGCTGTATCCTGTCCCCATCTTCCATGCGAATATAAAAACGCGCCCACTCGTAGTTCTGTTTGAGCCGAAATGCAGCTGTACCATGTTGTATATATACCATCCTGTATTTTCTTTTCCATTTATTTTGGAGGTCTTCCAGTCAGAATCTACAATTTGCCTGTTTTTTTTTTTTTTTTTTTTTAAGGACTGGAATATTCCATTACCTGGTTTGCTATAATTTACTTTACTTTTCCAATATTAACAGACATCCAAGTCATTTGTATTCTTCAGTTGTAAACATTGCTGCAGCAAACACTGTAAATATTTTTCTGCATAAACGTGAATATTTCTAGAAAAGGGCTTGTTGAATTGTGTGCATGTTTAAAATTCCAAAATAATCATAAGTGTCTTTTTTGGACTATAGCAAATTAAATCTTCCAGTAGTGATGAGGATACACAGTCCTCATCTTTATCAGCCTTGCACGTGATTCGCCTTTTACATTATTTTTCAATCTTACAGGTAGAACAGAGCCAGCATTCCCTTTGTTTTTATGTACACTTCACAGTTTGCTTGTTAATGGACTTTAGTGCCTGATGTTCGTCATTCTTGGTTTTTAATTCTCTCAAGAGTCACCTTAAATTTGTTTTCTCTGTGAGTTTCTTTAATTCTTACTTAGTCCTTTTCCCCTCCTAAGCAATTACTTTATTTCTTTGCTTATTCACTTAGTGCTTTGTATACATCTCTGTTGTAAGCAGTAACCATCGTATTATGATTATTTACGTACTGTATCCCAGGATAGGAGCTCCTCTACGGTAGTAGCATAGTATTTTTTAAAAACTTTCATAGCTCAGGTTATTTGCAAGATGAGAACTAAAACCTCATTTTTAGGGTAATGGTATAATGATGCTATAAAGATATTTTTCCTTTCAGTTTGAGATATAATTGACATACAGCCTTATATAGATTTAGAGTACAGCATAATGATTTACATGTATTGTGATGTGATTACCACAGTAAGTTTATTTAGCATCCATTAAAGAGTGGTTTTCATATTTATGTCTCTTCCCAGTATCTAGCACAGAGCCTGTAGCAATTTGCATGTGTTTAGGAAGCTTTATCAAATGGTTAGTTGGATTCCCACTGAGAGTTGCACTTATGGTTTGATGCTCCTTTTGGGGGAGGAGGAGGCTTGACTGTTTTACTTAGTGGTGATGGTTCTGTTCCATTTCCCTTCATTTTACAAAGAGGAGCCTGTTCTAAGGAGGAATGTCTTGTTTGGTTAATTAGATGTTTTTATTTCTGTTTCTTAAATTTAACTAAGGAGACCTCCTAAAGACTAATTTTATTAAAAGACTATCAAAGCTATACTAAGAAAATATCTTTTCTTGGTATACATTTCTGAGATAGGTATTTTTACACCTTATTAGGTGTTGTAAAACAGCAAATTTCCAAATGGGGAGTTAGCTATGGTCAGGGGCAAATGTCGACTTCTACAATCTGAGATAGATGGTGAGCTTTTTTCGCTTCTTACAGACTAAGCCTGTGGAAGCTTTTGCCTAATGGTCTTAGCATGTAGTGTTATGCCGATACAGTTCACCCACACTGAATTCATTCCTTCTAAAGAGCTCTGAGTCTTGTCTTACACTAGAAACAGACTCTTCTAATTGCACTTATTCCAGGAACTGGCTTACTCCTGGATATCTTTGCTGCTAGAGAACTGGGACACTTGTCTTCTTAGCCACCTTCCCGTGAAGTGACCCCACCAAATCTGATTTCACTGTGGTCTTTTCCTGCCCAAGATTATAAGCCCTACCTGTACACATCTTTTCTTCCTCTGGTTCCCTTGTCTAGTCTTCACTGCCTTTTCAAACATTTCCTTGTTCTAATGCTAACATAACCACTTGCATTGTCAAATTTTCTACCGAAGGCTTTTCTCTTTATCTTGACCCGCTACTGCGAGAAGGCCCCCTCTGGTAAACAACGAGCATCGCCTTTCTGTGCATCTCAGCATTGGGAAGGGCGGAGATGGCAGGAGGGGTCTCCTTACCGTGCACTTTGTGCCTGAAAACCTGTCTGTTGGAATTTCTGTTGTCCAGTGTCATGTAATTGGGGTTTCTGGCTTCCCTTGCTCCTCGAAGACATAGGCTTCTTACTCTCAGTCATCATTTCCACTTAGGATTGTGCCACGATTCCAGGTGCATCCGTGTTTATGCGAACAGAGCCCAGAGCCTGCCTTCACACTTTGGTCTGGTGGTCTTGAGGTTATTTTAGTCACTTACTCCATGAAGCAACTTGGGACCTCACCATTACCTTAAATCATCTTCACCTTTGAGATAATTAATTTAAACCCCCCGTTCCTGATACTCATCTCTTATCCTTTTACCTGACCTGCTGATTGACGTTTTTTGAGATTTGTAGTTCGATACCTCCTTCCCCCAATGCTTCCTTTCTAAGTAGGCAAGACTCCATTACTTGAAACTTCTTGCCAGAATTCTCCTTACTCTGTTGAATTTCTTTCTTAGGAATCTGCCAAACATAGATTTTGGATCAATTTGTCTCTCTGGCATACACAGAAGGTGTTTGTTGAGCACTGATGGAGGAAAAATACCATATAACTACCTAGCTAGCGGTACTGCAAAGCCAGGGTGTCCCCCACCTAAGAGCTGTCAGGCCCACAAGGCAGTTCTTTCATTCTTTCTTTAAGCTTAGGAAACAGAGTGTTCTTCACAGATGGCCTTCCTGCTTCCTGAGAAAATAGAAGCCTTCAGAAGGAGATCCCTTAAGTTTCCGTTACTTGACTTCGCAGTGTCTGCTCTGTGCTGTTTCTTCTGCGCTTCCTTCTGTTTCGGTGGATGAAATGCCCGCGTCCTGTCGCAGGCCTATCCTCCAGCTGTGTTTCGAATGTCATTCTCTTCTAACTGCTGATTAACTCTTTGTCCTTAACCTTTCTCATCTTGTCCTGTTCGATTGTCTCACCTAAAATGAACCAAACGAGTAATGAAAGTGCCCCTAAAGAGAAGCCTCAGAAAATCTCCATATTGATTCTTCAAAAATACTTGAAACTTCTGAAAAATACGTCTCTTTTGGCTTGTTACAGTACTCAGCATACCTCTGGTTATTTCTCCTCAGGTTCCTTTGCTAAATGGGAACCATTCTTACTCTTTTGAATTATTTTTTATGCATTGTTAGCCTTTTTGCAGATTTATTATTTTTCAGTTTAAAATATTTTTATTAAACTAGCATTACATTATATAAGTTTTAGATATCCATCATGTTAAATAAAGAACTACAGTAAGTTCAAAAGTCCTTGTTCATCAGTCACCATAAAATTCACCTTTTACCTGATTAATGCCCCACCCCTTCCTTTTTCCTCTCTGGTAACCGCTAATTTGGACTTACTGACTAGAGGTTTATTTTTGTTTTATATAGTTCACCTGTTTGCTTGCTTTCTCTAGATAACCACGTATGAATGAGTTCATGTGGTAATTGGCCTTCATTGGCTTGTTTGACTAAGCCTAATACTCTCTAGGTCTATTCATGTTGCTATAAATTGTACAGTTTTGTTTTTTTTTAATAGTAGTATTCCATTGTGTATGTGTACTGCTCCTTAAGATTGCATCTTTTTCTAGAACTTTATCATTTGTACTTTGATACTGGGCATTTCCACGTGGATATACCGCAGACACTTCAAGTTCAACTACATCCCCCCTTTCCTCTTTGCTCTTAAATCTGCTTCATTGCCTGTGGTCTTAGCCTCAGTGATTGTTCTACTGTTCATCTTGCTTGAATCCAACCAGAAATATAGGTATAGGCTTTATAATAAAGCTTTTTCTTGACCTTACGTTCAGTCAGTCACTATGTCGCGTGTTGCTTTCTAAAAAAGATAAATTTCTCTCCCATCTCCCTGCCCGTTATTCAAGTCAGCATCATGTTTGTCCCCTGATAGCGTATGGTATTCCCTTCCCTAGTGTTTTTTTCCTCCACCTTTTCCAGTCTATCCATTTTCTGTGCTGTAAACTGCTTCTTACAAGATGCAAGTCTGTTATTCCCTAATTTAAAGTTACTAAAATGACTACTTTCCCATTCTTTCAGGGAAAGTTTCAAAACGCTAATTATTTCTTAAAGAATGGTTAACATCGACTTCTGCTGGCTTTTCCTACTCTAGGCCTTGTCCTTTACTCCTTCCTTTCCTCCCAATTCTACTCACATTAAATAATTGTTTGAAGCTGCTTCCTTCCATTTCCAAAGTTTCTTTTAAATACGCAGATCTCTCTGTTCAAAATAAAAAACAACCTTCCCAAATATTACTAATCTACTAATATACTTATGTATGTGGAAGTGCTTCTGCTCATCGTAATTAGTTTGCTTTGAAGTTAGGTGCTGGATGGAGGTGATGAATATATATTTACAATGATATTTTTTCAGAAACTGACCTAGGTATGTATTTAGTTATAATGAACAGTTGGTTTATAGCCCTCAAACGAGGAAAGGCTCCAAGTGCAGGTTGCTCAGGCGAACTCATGTGTTTTGTGAGCATTTCACTTGTAAGAAGTGTGTATAAAACATGGCCAGTGAAAATGGTGATATAAATGTTGGACGTAAAATTTTTTCATCTATGGAAAATAGATAATTAAATGAATATTTAATGGTTAAGTACTTCAAACAGTGTATTGGGTAGAGGTTTTTATGATATATCATCAAAATTATTCTTATAGTAATACTAGTAGTATTAGCAAGATGTATAGTACTTACTATGTGCCAAGATCTCTTCTGACATCCTTTATTTATTTAAGATTTGTTTCATTTTTCTAGTAGCATCAAAATGTTCTTTAAAAGTATTCTGTGTTTAGAAATACTCATACTTTCAAATATGATTTCAAGCATAAAGCATATTATGTCCCTTTCTAGGTAGAATGGAGTTACTCACTTTTTGCAAACATAATAAAAACCTGTTACCTCTCTTTTAAAGTCATATTAAAATAAAGTCTGAATAGCACATAACTAACATAACTGACCTAATTTTTTCAGTGAAGATTTTACTTATCCTGTAGCTAAAAGTTTTAGTATTTTTTAGATTTACTATCTTACTGAGCATTTTTGTATTTTCTCATTTGATATAACAACCTGTGAAATATGTAGGACAGATGTTGCTCATATTTTCTGAAATGAGGAGGAAACTGAGGTTTGGAGAGGTTAAGTAATTTGCTCAAAGATATGCAGCTAATAAATGACAGAACTGGAGAAGAATCTGTCTTTAGAATTGGTTTACTATCAAGCTTCAGGGTGGTTAAGTGGTAGATTTAAATTAAGATGTCCTCACATTTTCACATATTGATCTGGCTGTGATGCAAATGAAAATAGTCAAGATGCCTTTCAGAAAAAAGGAGGTTGGAGTGCCCTGGTGGAGTAGCAGTTAGGTCAGCCTCCTGTGAAGGAGCAAACCATATACCTCTAGGTTCAAGTCCTGGGCCTGGGGGAAGCAAATAGTGTGAACAACTAAATAAAAATGAAATCAACATGCTTCTTCCTCCTCCCTCTTCCTACCTGCCTACTTGCCTTTGTTCCTGCCTGCACCTTTCCTTTTAAAAAAAAAATAAATAAAGGAGGTGTTGGAGACTGTCTTATATTTACGTTTGGATCTGAAAATTAGGGAAGGCTGAGATGATGATTAAGAAATTAAAATATTTAAAAACCCAACAGTGTTGGCTTAGATACTGTTCACTGACCATTTGACCAAGCTTTGGATGAAATGGACTGCATGGCACGGGAACGGGGAAAGGAGCTCTTTACAGTGGTGGTATCGGATATTGATAAAATTACTACGTTTTAGAACTTTCTACCGCATATAAGATACTGACTGAGATATAATCCAGGTATGTGTAAGACGTTATAGTTTATTCGAGACTATAAAACTTATTGTCAAATCAAAAGTTAAATTGAAGAACAAGAAATACAGTGTAAGATAGTCATTTTACTTGCTATTTGAGTAGAAGACAGTGAACATCATGTGTTAAGAATGTTAGCAGTCACTAGACTGGAAATAGTAGAATAGCATTATGAAGGAAGGAGGAACTTGACTTGCATGTTGAAAGATAATGATGATAATAAAAAGAGCAGAAACACATCCCTGCTGTCTCTGGCAGTTTTATATGTACTGAGTCACTTGGTCGGTATAGCACAGAATAGTTACTGTTATTTTCTTGATCTTACTGAAGAGAAAACTGAAGAAAGGAGGGATCTGTCCGAGGTCAAACTGCCTGTGAGTGGTGGAGCTGGCTCTGCAGGGCGACTCCAGATGTGCGCGTCTGGTTAGAATGCACTATGTCACGCGCAGTGGTGGTGTTACAGGCTGCGATGACGGTAGGGAGGGGAGCCTTCCCTTTCCTTAAGTGGCAGCCTGGAATTCTGGCAGCCTTTTGCAAAAGCCATGTTTCAGTATATCTCTGAAAGGAAGAAAAATCCAGTCACAGGCTTTGGTTCTGTAAAGTTTTGGTTACAATGCTTTTTTCTTCTGAGATAAAAAGGGAAGGTAAGAATCTCACTTTATTATTTTTAATAAAAAAGCACACATTGTAACCTTTTTGAGTGGAAGTTTTTTTATTTTTTTTTTGCTCTGTCTTATTTTCACCTTACTGTATTAGGACATTTGAATAAAAATGTCTACTGAGAAGAAATGTATAACTATTTTGCATTTAAAAATAGTACTGTGTAATTATTTAGAAAGTTAAATTAAAAATTTGAAGAAAATGTTATTGAAAATTGTTTAAAAATAGTGGCATTAGATTAAAACAAAAGACCTGGTCATGCCTCTTGTATATGTAAAATTTTGTAGGCCCACCAAAAGGCTATTCTTTAGACAGATGATTTTAAAATATTGATGATATGTATTATAAAGACATAACAGCATATGATGAAATAATATATAATGTTGTCTATAGGATCTCAGATTTGTAAGTATCATGCTGTATCATCAAAATACACAAACCGATTTAGCTAAGAACCTTCCCTTCTATTATGAACATTTCTTTTGCTAACACTTCCTCTGAAAAGTAATAACCATTTAACAAACCAATGTAACATTATGTTAAAGAATTTGGGCCCTGAAGTAATATTTGGGGTTATTTCTTGTCTTTACTGTGTCATACTGTGAGTTAACCTTTGAACCTGTCTGTTTCTTGTCAGAAAAATGAGGGATAATCACAATACATTTGACACTTGAAAAACATGGTTGAATTTGTGGGTCTACTTTTATGGGAATTTTCTTGTAAACAGGTGATATCAATAAATAGTTTTGATGACTACAGCACAATATTGTACATGTAATTTCTCGTCCTCCTGGCTTTCTGAATAACATTTTTTTTCCTCTAGTTAGCCATATTATAGGAATACAATATATATAATACATATTCAAAATAAGCTTAGTTTAGACTGTGTTGTTGGTAAGGTTTCTGATCTGCAGGATATTTGTAGTTAAGTTTTGAGAGAGTCAAAGTCATATGCGAACTTTCAGCTGTGTAAGGGTCAACTGTATAATGCCCCTAACTGCCTGCATTTCTCAAGGATCAGCTGTGCTTCCTTGGCAATGTTGTTAAGTTTAAATGAAATAATTAAAAGTATGTAGTGACAGACATGTCTTAAGCCTTCAACAAATGTCTATTTTTTTTCCTACTCTGGGGAAAAAAATGTAACATACAATTTACCATTTTAACCATTTTTAAATGTGCAGTTTGGTAGTGTGTTGTTTATTTACATTGTTTTGCAGCAAAGCCTCAGAACTCTTTCCATCTTACCAAATGGAAACTCCATACCGATTAAACGACGTCTCCATTCCTTCTTCCTCTTTGCCTCTGACAACCACCTTTGACTTTCTGTCTCTCTGTTTTTGACTACCTTAGGTACCTTTTAATTGCACAGTTGTTTTTTTTTTGTGTGTGTGTGTGTGTGTGTGTGTTCTTTTATTTCAGTTCATGTAATGCTCTCAAGGTTCATCCATGTTGTAGCTGTGTTAGAATTTCTTTCCCTTTTCATAGCTGAATGATCCTCCATTATATGTACATACCACGTTTTGCTTATTCGTCCATTTGTAGATGGGCACTTGGGTTGCTTGTAACTTTTGGGTTTTGTGAATAACGCTACTCAGAACCTGTAGTCTCCTGAACTCTGCTTTCAGTTCCTTTCAGTGTATGCCCCAAAGTGGAATTGTGTGCACGGGATGACTGTTTTGCTTATTTATTTTTTTGAAGAACTGCCATAGTGGCTGCACCATTTTACATTCCCACTAGCAGAGCAGAAATGTTCGTTTTCCTACATCCTCACCAACCCTTGTTCTTTTCTCTCTTTTGATAAAACCAACCTAGTGAGGGGTTCTCTTAATTTTTACTGATTTTCCTCTGCTTGTAGGCTTAACTTGTTCCTTTTAAACTTAAAGAAGGTAGTGTTATTGAATTTAGGTCTTTTCTTAAATTTGAATTTATTGGTATAAATATCTCCTTAAGTATTGCTTTCTGTCACCCCCAGATTTTGATAAGTTGTATTTTCATTGTTACTTAGTGACATCTTAATTTTTGGAAGGCATTTTTGTTGTATATAGTACTCCTGGTTGATAGTTTCTGTTTTTCTTTTGGTACTTTAAAAATGTTGCTTTGCTCTTTTCTGACTTGCCGTGTGTGTGTGTGTGTGTGTGTGTGTGTGTGTGTGTGTGTGTGTGTGCGCGCGCATGCGCATTTTAAAGGAAACGTGCAGATGCGCCCTGGGTGCAGTTGTGATTTGGTCATTCTTCCGCTGAGAGCACAGTTCCACATGCATCCCTAGGACTGGGATCTCATCCCTGGACCAGGGGAGAACAACCAAGATGAACAACTGAATCAAGTGAATACAATGCTTCTCGCTCTTTCTCCCTGCCTGCCACTGCTCACCTTCATTCCTGCCTGCACCTTTCCTTAAATTGGAAAAAAAAGAAAAAGAAAAAGAAAAGGTTTAGGCAGGAATGAAGGTGAGTGGGCAGGGGAGGCAGGCAGGAAGAAGATGGAAGAAACATTTTTATTTGTTTATTTTACTCCCCCCAACTTTTGCTCTGGTTGTGAGCCCAGGTCTTTGGACTTTACATGATCCAAACCCTAGTCTTCTCAGTTGCTTGAGCCACAAGTTTGCGCCTGATTTTTCCCTACTGATTATGTGTTGGATTTTCCTCCTGCTTGACTTCCATCTTAATTTTTTTTATCATTGTCAGATATTGCTAATTTTACCTTTTTGGGTGTAGATATGTCTTTATTACTATAGATGCTCTTGCAGTTTGTTCTAGGACGTGGTTGTGTTTCTTGGAAGTAGTTTGATCTTTTTGCTGTGTGATTGGTTCCATGAGTATTTTGTGGCTCACAGAATGTGAACGTGGGGTTTGTGAGTAGTGTCATGGAAAGACCCTTATATATTTTTGTTTTTTGTTTGTTTGTATATTAATGGCTGGTATCACATTGATAGGTGGAAGCATTGTATTCAGGGCAGCAGTAACAAAACTGAGGAACCTGGGAACGTTAGATTGTATGGATCCCTAACAGAGACAGAGTTATAGGGAGTGTGTTTTGTCACTTGCAGCTGATCTCAACTCAGACTGATAAAATACCTAAAAATTACCATTATTTTCTTAATATTGCCAAGGGAATAAAGGCATTTAGAAATATGTGGTAGGAAGCAACTTTTTTAAAAATAGCTTTCTAAAATATACTCCTTTTTAGAGTAACTTTTATGTGTATGCCTTTTATTTTGCAGCCTTTTTATTTTTCTCAGTTTTTCCTCCATACAAATCCTGCAGTTGTGTTAATTCTGTTTACTGATGCTGATGAGGTTTAGAGAAATTATGTAACTTGGTAGCAATTGGTAGACTTTATATTCCACTTCAGTTCTGTCAGATTCCAGATCATACAGTTTTTTCATTAAGCCATGCCTTCTTTTAAATCTGTGTTCCCGAGAGAGCTTCTGGTTAGTAAATTAATCTCATGGGGGTTGCCCTATGCAAGTGACGGTGTTAATTGTTTCAGGTCACTTATTTCTTCTGTATATTAATGAAGAAAGAGAAGTTAAACTTTTCTGGATCTGCATAGTTGAAAATCACCCTAAACCCTAACCTTGTAGTAACCGTACGGTTTATGCCATAGGTTATTCTGAAGGCCTCAACCTAGCCTTTGTTGCTTAATGAATTGTGTTAGTTGGGCTTTAATCAATTGAAGGTTTAGCTTTAGGTATGGTTAACTTTAAATATTGTGCTTAGGATCTGAGGAAAACAGCTTGACTCTTCCTAGTCTGTTTGAAGTTTCTTCATTCATTGAGAAATTTTGATGCGTTTTTCCATTTCATTCTCTTGTTTTAGCCTATTCTTAACTCTTCTGTTATGATATAATAGAATTTACAAGACAAACACATGTCCTAGGAACAGAAGAGTACTAACACTTACTTAAAATACATGATCACATAAAACATTTACTTCTTAAAGAAATTTAAGTTTTGTAATCTATTAGGGCAAAATATCCTTAAAGCCTGGGTGTTCCAGAACCTGTTTTACCTGTTATCTCTTTAAGTGAGATGAAGTCTTTGATTGCATACCTGAAAGAGAAATTCACTGGTGGAAGAGACAGATGCCAGAACTATTGAGAATAAATAAGTCCTTGTTTGTGTAACCTTTTAGTTTGTTGAATTTTCCTCTGTTGGAGTATAGGAAATTAAATACTATGGAAGAATTTGCCATTCCCAGCTACTCACTGTTCATTATGCAATGTAATTTCTTAATGCAGTTTTTATTGTTAAATCTGACATGGTTTTCTCTTTAATAATTAACAAAGTAAGGAATTTGAATTTAGCAAGGAGAATAATTAAAATATTTTAATTTGATATATACAATTTTTTATAAATTCTGATTTTTCTTGGGCTCCAAGACCTATCCATTGCTTCCCCTTTCACTAACCTTTAATACTGGATATATGTAATTTCCCCCCTCTTTTACTTTTGTAGTATTTACCTGCTTTTCCAGTTTCTCAAGTTTGAGTGCTATCAGTTGAGGATAGTTGTATTGAGTAATTCTATTTAAAAAATATTTTTAAAGGTAAGGTCCAGGCAGGAATGAAGGTGAGTAGGTAGGAAAAGAGAGAAAAAGGAAGCATTTCTTTATTTTTATTTAATCGTTCACATTGTTTGTTTCCCCAGCCGTGGAGCTTGGACCTGGTCCCTAGGATGTTCGTGGGACTGATTCCAGGTGCACTAGACCCTGACCTCCAGGGTGCACCCTTGAGTAATTCTTTTAGGAGACGTGCCTTCAGTGTCCACAAATTCCCTGCTCAGTATGGCAGCCATGAGGCACTTGTAGGTAAATTAATTAAGCTAATTAAAATAAGTTCCGTTTATCTTCATTTGCACTAGCATTATTTCAAGTGTAGTAGTCACATATGACTTGAAAAAGGTGTACCAGATATGACTTACTACTTTAATATGTCACTTAATAATGTAACTTGCAAGGTCTTTTATCTCTGTCAAGGCTTCTGGACTAGTTATTACTTTGATGAAAGTTTTTTTACTGTATTTTCAGAAAACTTTCAGAGTTCATTATGTAGTGTTGTCTGGCTAATAGACAAGTAGGACTTTACTCTTTGTTTTTACTTTGATGAAAGTTTTTTTACTGTATTTTCAGAAAACTTTCAGAGTTCATTATGTAGTGTTGCCTGGCTAATAGACAAGTAGGACTTTACTCTTTGTTAAACGACTTGCCAGAAGTAATTATGAATATCTTTTTAGATATTTATTATATTCCTGATTATAGAAGTAATATATGGTTTTTATAGAAAATTAGAAAATGTGAAATAAAAATTAAAAGAATTATAACCACCCAAAGTTAATTATTGTTTTGGGTTCTTTATTGTTATTTTTTTCTAGCTTTGCTAGTTTAGTTTTAACCATTGGGAATGAAATGATACCATAAAGACTTCTTGATGATACTGCTAATTTAAAAAAATCAGGATATATACCACAGTGTTGAATTAAGTCATTTATACCATCATTTGCTCATCTGTTTTCCTTTTGTTGGACATTGTGTTCTGTGTAATAGTGCTCTTTGTTTTGTAATACTGATTATAAGGGTACACCTGAAACTTGAATATAATCCTCTTAGCACAATCTTTACTGTTTATCGTACTTATTTGTTTAAGTTTTATGTCTTCTGCTAGAATATAAGTCACTCAACTTTAAGGACTATGCCTTGATAACCTTATATCTTTCATACAATGAGATAAGATATATAAAATTATTTTAATTATATGTATAGTTTCAATTTATAGCACTATGCTGGGCATATAATTACTCATTAATGTTTATCTAGAATTAAACTCAGGTAATTGGGTTATCCATTTTCATAGATTTTTGCCTGTGGATGAGGGTGTATGCATGAAATTTTAATAAAAGAAAAATTGAATTTTTTGAACATATTCCTTGCTTTAGGACTATAGCCTTATTTGTAATTTATGTCCCCCTCTTTGCAGTTTTCTTTTGGAATGTGCTATTTAAGTAGATGGATAATTTTGTAAGGATATCTGTATTTAAGCATCATTGTTTGCCTGGCTTTATCACATACCATAATATGGCTGAGCTATTTGAAGAACATCTTAGTGGCAAACACAAAATAGCGAATCATGGATGCTGGAATGCTGGCCAGATTTAATGATGATGTGACTTTCTAACGTTCATAAATTTATTTCTACATTATCTAATACAGACAATCTTGAATTTCATGGGTTTGATATATAACAATTATTCTCATGCTGAATTCAGAGCCAATTGAGAGTTGGGAGGAGTAAGTTAAATAGAGGTCTAAATGGTATCTAAATTATTGGTAAAATCTAAGCTATGGGCTCAGATGTGGGACAAAATGAGCTCATTGTCCTGAATAGATTTGAATTCTACTTTTTTGTAGAGGGTCTTCGTTTTTGTGCTTATCACAAGAATGGAAGTAGATGACAATTAGTTTGTATCATTTATGTAGATCAAGTTTCTAGGAAAATCAAGTAATTTAGTGTAACTTAAAATAGTTATAGTTAAATTAAGAGTTTTAGTTCTTTCTTCAGCAGAACTTATATTTATTAAACTCTGGTCAAGATCAATGCTAAGTTGTCTTGTTATATAAACATGCTAGTATATAAAGAAATAGAATATTTTGTGGTGATCATGTTTGCAATATGATCTTTATACAAGTTGATTATTTGACTTTTATATTTGGGATGTGTCTCTAAGAGCTGGTGACTTGAATGCCCTCAGAATTCTCTTAGAATTTGGCAGCTCTTAATTTAGTATTACAATAATGTGGCTTTATCTTTTATGAAGGGTGATCCATATGACTAAACTCATCAAGGACTCTCCCATTTACAGCTACTTGACCTCTGATCCTCCAGCATCAACCTTAATTAACTTTTTTCTTTTTTTAAAATTGTGAGTACAACTGTACAGTGATGGCGCAGCTCATATTTAGTATTTCCTGAGAGCTGCAGTCATTTAACACCAGGTAGCACAAATACAGTAAAGTTTCATCCCTTTAAAAAATTTACTACTTTTGTATCCAGTTACCAATAATGTGGACTAAATTAGAAGGAGAAATAAAATATGCCAAAACTTACTACGGGGAGATCTACCAGGAAAAAAAAGTAGCCTTTAAACTTCCTAATTTGACTTATTTTGCATAATTCAGCTCATTAATCAAAATCCTTCAAAGAAAAAATTTTGACTTAGCTTTTATATTGTTGATTTCACACTTAGTATTGTTAAACTACATTTTTGTATTTTTCGTTCTCTTATTTTCGGGGGTCGGGGTGGTCAGTGGTGGAGAGCTGAGCTAGGTTCCCAGATATGAGACTCTTATTTGTAATACTCTTTCTATTGAAAGTTAGAATTTGATTTATAAATTTAAACTTTATTCGTTATTAAAGAACTAGTCCAGACGTGCCCTGGCGGAATAGTGATTGGGCACATCCAGGGTTCCCGGTTCAGGTGCTGGGGTCGGGTCCCGGGCCTGTGGGAGCAACAAGGATGAACAAGTAAATTAAAATAAGGTGCTTCTTCCTCTGCTCTCTTCCTGCTTGCCTGCCTGTCTCTGCTCATCTTCATTCCTGCCTGTACCTTTCCTTTAAAAAACAAAAACCAGTTCAATTTTAAGAGGTTGTATTATTTAATCATTTAAATTTAATTATTAATTTTTATTAAATTATTAATTAATATTTCAATTTAATTATTTTAATATGGAGGTTATGTGTGTAGCTCATCTCTGCTTGTCACGTGTTGTTTATGAATGTGTGTCTGTGTGTAGACACATGTACTGTAGTTGGTGTGTATGCTGCCTTTTCTGACTCACTGAGTTTGATTCAGATACGTTTGCTATTTAGGAGTTCCTTTAGAATGACATCTGTCACTTTGGTGATAATTATGCAAGAAATGAAGGTCAGCTTTTCTGCTTGGTAGCACAGGAGGAAAAAGCATTAATGAAATGAGATGCTGCTGATTTGACCACTTCATGTACAGAAACTAAATTGTTTTGCATATTTTGGATTAGCCTTTTTTCTTAAATGCAGACTACTGAGTATGTTTTTACAGCACTGTTAGCTAATTGAGTACGTTTGACTAGTTAATTATAGTCTTAGTAGCTTTTAAGGAAATATTACAAAATACCAAAGGACCTTGGTTACACAGGTCTCTTGATTTTGCTCCGTTGGTAATTTGAATGAGTTTACTATCATCTTTTTGCCACTGAGAAAACATGTGCCCTCTGCGTGTCTGTCTTTTTCAACCAAGTTGTTTACAGTTAATTTTTATCTGGCATTGGGATTGTGTGCTTTCCCCTTGTTGTTTGTAAATGTTTTCTTGCTTTCCTGCAGGATTGAAGCTTTGACTTCTGATGGAAATAGGTTTGCTCACTAAGCTCCTAGGAGCAGGAACATTAGCTTATTCACTTATGCTGCAGATGTGTTTGTTGAAATGATACCCATAGTGTTGTAATGGTGGAGTTGTTTTTACCTGTTTCAGTATTCCCTTGATATGATTGAGACAGTGAACTTAATTATAACTGTATCTTAAGTCCTTTGTGTTCCAGAGACTTTGCACACTCAATAATTTAATAAATATTTATTTATAACTACAACACACCAAGCCCAAGTTTAGGCCCTGGCAGTGTAGCAGTGAACAAAATAGATGAAAAGTCTCTGCCATCAGTGTACATTTTAATGAGATAATAAGTAAGCATGTAAGAAAGAGCTTGTTGAAAGTCGAAAGGTGACTTTAAAAAGCCAGGCAGATGGTCTTCCAGAGGGAAACTGCAGACTCAAGGCCCTGAATCAGGTAGGTGTTTAGTGTTTTTTTTTTTTTTAGTTAATTTAGAACACTTTTAAACTTAGAGAAAAGTTTAAAAAATTTCTTTATATGGATTGAATTATACATTTTTTTACTTACTCGAATAATGTATGCTAGACCAAAAGGCTGCAACCAGGATCATGCATTTGTATCTGGCTCTTAATCTCTGCTTCAATTTGGAAAAGTTTCTCAGTCTTTCCTGATTTTCATGTTCACAGTTTTGAAGATTACAAGCTGCTGCTTTAGTAGAATATCCTGTAATTTAGGTTTATCTAGTGTTTCCTGTTGATTAGTCCCAAGATACTTATTTTTGGCTGCAATTTCACACACATGATGTGTTCTTAATGAGTCCTTGTTGGGGGCATACACGTTATCCCGTTAGGTAGTGTTAACTTTGATCACTTGATTAAGGATGATGTTTGCCAAGTTTCTAGCTTGCCCCCTTGTAATTAATGAGTATTTTGTTGGTAGAGACCTTGAGACTATGTAAAATCATGTTCCTGTTCCTACTTTCAAATTAGTAATTTTCTCATCTATTCATGTTTCTCGCCTAAATTAATTTTTAGATGAGAGCTGCCAGTTTTCAGATGGGAGCTCTAATTGAATTATTTCTTCTTTTTATTTATGTCAGGTATTCCTGTTTTATTCCATAGGTTATATTCTATTGCTATCATAGTTTTATTTCTTTTAAAAGGAAGGAAGGTGAAAAGGAGGAAGACGCATTTTTATCTTGTGTTTATTTTGGTTCCACGTTGCTCCAGGTCCCTGGTCTGCACCCCATTTGTCACCTGAGCCACAAGGGTGTGCCTCATTATTTACTTGAATACTTAAATTATCCCAGATTTTCCACTGGGAGTCCTTGCATTTCGCTTAGCTGTCCCTTTGATATATTCTCATCAGTCTGTGTGTACTTTTTTACTTAAATTTTTTTCTTGAAATACTTCTGAATTTCACAGAAGTTACAAAAATAAATGAGTGGTCCTGTGTGCCTGTCACCCAATTTTCCCCAGTGTTTGTCTTGCATAATTGTTATTTTATCACTTGTTTGCCTCCTTACTTTTGACAGAAGATGCCACAGGCTCATCTTACAATTTTCTTGCTCTAGTACTGCTGTTCATCATTCACCATTTCTCCAAACCCTAATTCCTTCCAGTAGAGAACAGTATTTCACAACCATAATCTGAGTGTCTGCACTCAGACTCTGAATGGACAGATCAAGGAAGTGTAGGTGTGAATGTGTGTACCCATATAGACACCTGCATTTATATTTCTGTATCTTTATATTTGGAAAACCGTGACTTTATACTGGTTGCTCCAATTTTAGCCTAATACTGAGTTCTTTTTAGCTCACTCCCCCTCTTCCCCCATATTTGTACTTCTCCCAATACCAAGAGCTGTTCCGGTTGTTACATAGTTACTGGTTTGCTCAGTTCCTCCATGGATAGCCAGCTGCCGGCTTCCAGGGCTGTGGTGCGGCTCTGTGTCTGTTTGTGAAGACAGTGGCAGCTACCAAACAACCTTCCTAGCTCATCCCTGCTTCTTGTGGAGGGCCCTGATGTGACTTTAAAATGTTTTAGAAGACCAATGTGACTGGAGTGGTGAGAAGGAAAGTAATAGGAGATGACGTTTGAGAGCCAGTTGAGTGAGGACATATCATAAAGAACTTCAGGAAATTCATGTAATTCAGATAGCTCATAATTTTTACTCTTAATGAAATTGGAAGCCATTGGAAGTTTTGAGCAGAGACGTTATGGGAGCTTCTCTGTGTTCTGTTGAAAATAATATTTCAAAAAATAGTTTGAAAGAGAAAAGGAGGGAAAAGCTGGAAGCAGGGAGATCGGTATACTTTTGTAATAATTCAAGTAAAATGATAGGTGTCTTGAACTAGGGTGGTGTGGTAGAGGGGAGAGTGAAAATTGGTAGAATTCTGAATTTATTTTGAAGTCAGTGATGGCAAGATTTGTAGGTGTTTGGATTTAGGTTTTTGAGAGAAAGAAGTCAAATTTGACACATTGTTGAGTGTTTATAAGGTTGGACTTGCCTTTAGCTGGGATGTGGAAGACTAAAGAAGGAAGTGGTAGCAGTGGAAAAGGGTAGGGCACATTTTTGGAGTTTGTCATTTGAGATATTTATTAGACACCAGATGAAGCTGAACATCAACTAGACAAGTAGGGACAAGGGTCTAGAATTCAGGATTTTAGGCATCTGGGATAGACATAATGGATTTGGAAGTCACTGTAAGTCTTTTCCTAGCCTCATAACTTGGGTGCTAAGAGCTTATGTAAAGAGTAAGTGAAGGGTTAACATTGCCATTGTCTTTTGTTTTTATTTGTACTACTTGCATTCTGTATTAAATCTTTCATTTCATATATTACATTCATTTGAAAAGAACTTTATTGTGGTATAATAAATATACAATTAATTGTCCATGTTTAAATTATATAATTTGATAAGCTTTGACATATGCTTATAACCCAAAGTGGAATGTTTTAAATCTACTTAGTATCTTTCAGTTAGGAAATTTAAACAATGTATAGTAAGTAATATCCACAAACACTTACGATAAGGGACATGTGAACTATGGTCACAACTCAGTGAAAGCCGCTGTAAGATGTTGCTGAGGACTCATATGAAACTACACATTTTTAAATGTTAGATGTGCAAAACTGTACTGTTTTCATCCTGCACCTTGGTGAATCTTATATACCAGTAAGTACATATACGTAACTTGGGGCATTTCTGATCTGTTGTGTATTTCGCGAATACTTGGAAATATGATACTGGATCTCAGTGCAGTCCCAGATCTTATCAACTCTGGAAGATGATCTCTGGGTAGAACCTAGTCATGTTTGTTTTGCTACCTTTTCCCTTTGACTATGGGAGAAATTCTGGCTGTTTTTGAATTCCAATTAAGGATGAAATAGGTTCAGTGTTTTTAAGAAATTTTCTTTTAAACCAGAGTTACTAATGTGCATCCGAATTTATGGACAGGAAATTCTTGGCATGTCCTAGTGACTCAAGTGCTAAAGCTGAGGTGTTGACTCTATTCAAGGATATGGGTTTGCGATCTGAGTGTGTGACCAGAGGCTGGGGTGTAGGTGGGCAAAAATAAATAAGTAAAAGTGCTTCCACCTCTTCATCCTTTTTTTTTTCTTTTACTTAAAATGCTTCTATTAAAAAAAAATAGAAATAAATTTTTATTCCTACTTGAGGGTCTATTACTACCAGAAATTGAGCACTATACAGAGGACTTGGAGATGAAATGATAGTTGAAAATCAACCATTACAAATTCTGGATTTGCCCTTACTATTAGTCCTCAAATTGTTATGGTAGTGAGACTTTTTTTTTTTTTTTTGACAAAAAAGTATGGGTTATAAAGTGTAACAGACTCAAAATAGTAGATCAAGAGATCATTTCCAAGACTTGCTCATATTTCCTTTACAGGTGAGTGCCCATAGAATGGACAGAAGAGAGTTTGGTTAGATAGTTAATAAAACATTTTTTCTAATAGTTGATAGTGTTATTAAAAACATTCCCTCAGATGTGTAGAAGAAATAACTGCTTTCTAGGTCAGAATACCATACATCTTGTTTCTGTGGTTGCTGCTGAGAAGAACTTTTTGCTTTTTCCTTAAAATTTGGTGGCCCCCAAGCCAGCATATTTACGTATATCGCTGAAAGGAGCAAAGAGCGTGTACCTAAAAAAATTTTTATTCTGCTTATGTGTTCTTTCACTTTTCCTAGTGGTAGTTGCATGAGCAGCAAAAAACTGTTTACTGGCCTGCTTTTTGGAGTCGTGCTTCGGTCCGCCTCCTCTGGCTGATGCAGTTCAAATACATCCCAAGGACCTGAGTAGGGGGAACAACCAAGGTGGGCTAAATAAAAATAGAAATAGAAGTGTTTGTTCTTCCTGTCTCTTCCTATCTGCTTACCTACTTCCCTTCATTCCTCCCTGCACCTTTCTGTTTAAGAAAAAAAAAGAAAAAAAAAAGAAAAGAACTGCTTCTGGTTATATCTTCTCTGCTTGTTATGGAACTTTGTCCAGAAACACTTCTCCATTTTCAAAATCCCCTTTCCAGGGAGCTTTTTATGAGAACTAAACAGGCATCAAGCAGTCATTGAATGAATGTTAATCTCCTCTTGTGATTTGTGGACATACATTTTTGCCCTGTGATTTTCATGTGAGCTAAATTTGTAAAGTACATGGTTGTGCTGTTAGAAATTCATGTTTAGATTTGATTTATATTTGACTGGAAAAGAGAATATAATGTTTGTGGGCATAGCACTCGAATACTTCCAGTAATTAAATATGTGTGATATAAAATGAAAGATTTAAATCTCTTCAGTTTTAAAATGTATTAGTAACATCTATAGTGACATCACATTTTAATAACAGGGAAAGATACCTTTGTGTTTGAAATTTCTTTAATTATAGCTCAGATTCACCCAGTAGTGTGCCTCTCATTCACAATTACTAAGTTGCTTTTAAAAGCTGAAAGAAACAATTTTCTTTACCTGGAAGATGGGATGCAGAATATAAGATTGTACGACTCCCTATTACCCAGCACTTCAAACACAGATAAGGATTTAAGTGTTTGGAGGCTGTCTCTGTGATTGAAATCATCATTAAAATTGAGCAAACCTGAGGAGGAGTTTCTGACTAAGTATGCGACAATTCCTCAGTGCAGTGATGGCAGGCATACAGGTTTCAAGATGTTTTTCTATTTATTTACTGCCTTGATGTGTTTATCTTGCCAGTGAGGTCATTGTTATTCAATACAAAACATACCTGCACATGTACATGCACTCAGACCAAAAAGTGTATCTATAGGTATATATATATATATATATATACTTATATATGCATAGAAATACCTATACCTGTTGTGTATATATAAATACATATATGTGTTTTATGTATATAGATTGATACTCTTGTAATTTTATTAGTAAGGCCTAAATTGTAATTGGACCATCAAGTTGGCATTACCAACTCGACTGATCAGTCTTAGCTACCCCATAAGAAAGGGTCATTCTATTTTATCTAACTCTGCGCAATGCCTGTTCATGGGTCCATGGGCTCTTATGACCTGCGTCTTAGCCACCTGAGCAAAAGAGGTATGCAGAGACATTTTTTAAAGTCTAAATTTATTAGGATGTGTTTTGTAAAACTTTAGATCTTGTTCTCTTTGATTTTACTATATTTTATTATCAATTACAAAATGGCACCTTGAGGGTGCACGCTTGTGGCTCAGGCAGTTGAGATGCTTAGATGTGGGCCATGTAAAGCTCAGGGGCCTGGACCAGTCACATGGGGCCTAGGTGACAGACCTAAATAAAAAATAAGTAAATTGCTTCTTAACAACAACAACAAAATAATAAAGGCACAACATAAAAAATTATAATTCAGGGGAAGAAAAGAATAAAGTCATGTAACTACACCATGCTGTCACAGTTACTGTGTTCCGTTTGCTACATTTCCATTCCAGGTTTTCATATGCATACTTCCCTTAAGTAGAGCGGTCCTTTGTTCAAGTTTATATACTGTGCCTTTCTTTTAACATGTTGGTGTTCACATTACTTACCATCATTTTTAATGGTTGCTTGGTATAGTTCTAACAAGCTTCAATAAAATTTACTTAGTTTTTCTTGTTTTAGATTTTTAGGTTGCTTTGAATTTCTTGCTTTTATAAATACTGTTGCTTCACTCAATGTATTGTAGTCATGCTGTGTGAAACGGAATATTGGAAACCAAAGAGTGAAGAGTCACTAAATTGATTGCAGTGAAAGTGTGTTCATAACAAGAACGGTGCAGCAACTAGTGCTTTTCAGACTTAACCTTTATTTCCTTTGGCTCCGTAAGCAATACTTGACTAGTTGTCAGGTCAGCCCTGTGATTTAGGTGTTGCACACAGATGTTGAAAATGAAATGTAAAGAAGTAAAACAAGTTTTCTTTGTCGAGGGCATTCAGTCAGTGATGGAACTATTTTGAGTTCTGTTAGGATAAAAGATGTAATGATAGATTTAGATGTTCCAGTCATTTAAAGCATCTTGAAGCTACATCTTTTGGAGTACATAACCCTTAAATGCACATATATTTAGTTGATATTAAAAATAATAGAAATGATAATAGCTAACATTTATTGAGTGACTGAGTATGGGGCCTATTTAGAGATTAAGCTGAAATTTGACTTCACAACTTGTGGAAAAGTTATTTATATTTAGGTTCTTGGTGGGTGGAAGCAATATGGACAAAGTTCTAGTTATAAAATGAAAGAAAAGTTTCTGTTGGTTTAATTAACAAATTAACCAGAAACAGGGGTTTGGAATCATTGAGTGTCATTGAGTTAAAATGTGACCAAAGTTTTTACCTGCTAGTTAGCAAAACTTTATCTTTTTTTTCACAAATACGTTGCCTTGCGTTTTGGGCCATCTTCATCTCTAACGTACTTAATTACTAATGAGACTTTGTAGTAAGAGCTGTTCCTTTTCCCCTATTCCCTTCTCCCAAATGTCCATAAAGTGTAGGCTATTTTGCTTTTAGGTGCCTTTGTTTTCTCTTTAGGTCGTTTAGTCTTCCCGAGACTCTCTCTCTGATGGAGCACTGTATAAACACCCTGCCACCAGTATAAGTAGAGTTTTCTGTTGACCCACTTGGCTTAAGAAAAAGATGCTGCCTGAACTATGTTGTTATTAGAATATCAAAACATTGAGACCATGTATCTTTAAAATTTGTTTTTCTTATTATCATGAATATAGATAAGAAAACTGATAAAACCAGCATTTGCATTTTTCCCTTGTATATATTTATATGTCCTGAATGAACAGCTTTGTATATATTTAATTTTATGACTTATAAATATGGAAAACCTTTTTTAAAAGTCTGATTTATGCATAATCTTTTTTCCCCTTGGTATTTTATTGCAGTAACTTTATAAACTCATATGTGTAGGTTCCCCATTCCTCAGATATATATATCAACACATCCTGACCGCCACCAAATTACCAAATGTTCTTCATCATTGTTTAGTGGGCCCCAAAAGCACTTGCCTCCCGGTCTTTCCCCCTCCACTCCCCTTTTCCAGCCCATTTGCTATTGGTAGCCTCAGTTCTGTTGCAGGTATTCAAGGGTTGGTTTTGTTTCCTCTGTTCCTTTATTTTGTTTATTCACATTCTATCTGAATGAGGTGCTCTGGTATGTATCTTTCTTCTTTTGATTTTTTTTTTTTTCACTTAGCATTATCCCCTCTAGATCCATCCATATTGATTCCATTGACAGGATTTTATCTCTTTTAAGGACTGTGTAGTATTCCATTGCAGAAATGTACCACATCTTCTTTATCCATTCATCTGATGTTGGGCACTTTGTTAGTTTCCAGTCTTTATCTATTGTGAATAGGCCTGCAATAGACATGGGGATGTATACATCTCTGCAAATTAGTGTTTTTGTATCTTTCAGGTAAAAACCCAGAAATGGGATGGTGGGATCAAATGGGATTTTCATCTACAACTTTATGAGGAATCTCCATACTGTTTTCCACAGGGGTTGCACCAACATGCACTCCCACCAACAGTGTAAAAGTGTTCCCTGTTCTCCACATCCTCGCCAGCATCTGTCGTTTCCAGACTTTTGGAGAATAGCCTTCTCTCAAGAGTAAGATAGTATCTCATTGTGGTTTAAATTTGCATTTCTCGTATAGCCAGTGAGTAGGAACATCTTTTCATGTGCCTGTTGACCATTTGTATATCATCTTTGGAAAAATATCTCTCCAGTTCCTCTTCCCAGTTTTTGATTGGATTGGCTGTTTTTCTTTTATTGAGTTTTGAGTTCTTTCTACATTTCTGATATTAAGCCCTTGTCAGAAATAGGGAACCACAAGTATTTTATCCCAGTTAGTAGATTGTCTTTTTATTTTGGTGATGTTTTCTTTTGCCTTGAAGAAGCTTTTTAGTTTGATGTAGTCCCAGTTTATTTTTGTTTTTGTTTCCCTTGATGCTGGAGTTGAGTCCCCAAACATCGCTCGCTCTAAGGCTGTTATCATGGAATGTCTTTCCTATGTTGTCTTCCAAGAATTTTATGACTTCTGGTCCTATGTCCAAGTCTCTAGCCCATTTTCAGTTAATTTTTATGAACTGTGTGAGAGAGTGGTCTTAGCTTCATTGTTTTGCATGCGGCTGTTGAGATTCCCCAACACCGTTTATTGAAGAGACTTTCCTTTCTCCATTGTATGCTTTTGGTTCCTTTGTCATGGATTGATTGTGCAAGAGTCAGTTTCTGGTGACTCAGTTCTATTCCACTGATCTGTGCCTGTTACTAATTTTAGTACCACACCATTTTGATCACTATCACTTCGTAATGCAGCTTAATGTCTGCAAATATAATCCCTTCAGATTCATTCTTTTTTCTTATACTTGCTTTGCTTATTCAGGGTCTTTTGTTCTTCTATACAGATTTTAAGATCTTTTGTTCTGTTTTCTTGAAATAAGTCTGTGGATTTTAATGGGAATTGCATTAAATCTGTATATTATTTTAGGTAAGATGATCATTTTAACCATGTTGATTAAAATCTTTATATTATTTTAGGTAAGATGATCATTTTAACCATGTTGATTTTTCCCAGCCGTGAGCAGGGGATGTCTTTCAATATCTTTGTATCCTCTTCTGTTTATTTAAAAAAGGACTTAACAGTCTTCATCTTACAGGTCTTTCACCTCATTTGTTAGGTATGGTTTTCTTGATTTCATTTTCTTTAGTATGTTGTTTATATACCAAAGTGCAGTGGATTTTTGTGCATTGATTTTGTATTCTGCCACTTTACTGTATTTATTCATTAAGTTCTAGTAGTTTTTGGAAAGAGTTTTTAGGGAATTCAATATATATAATCATTTCATTTACAAATAATTATAGTTTTACTTCTTTTCCAATTTGAATTCCTCTTATTTTTTATTTTTATTGCCTGATTGTGCTAAGACCTCCAGTACTATATTAAATAGCAGTGGTGAGAGTGGACAGCCTTGCCTTGTCCTGACCTCACAGGAAATGCTTTCAGTTTTTCGTTGTTGACTGTGATGACTGTGGATTTATCATACATGGCCTGTATTATGTTGAGGTATGAACCTTCTATCCCCATTTCATCCAGGATTTTAGTCATAAATGGGTGTCGGGTCTTGTCAAAAGCTTGCTCTGGTTCTGTTGATTTGATAAAAGGTTTTCTCCTTGCTCTTGCTGATATGTGTATGACGTCGATAGATTCACAAATGTTTGACCCATCCTTGCATCCCTGGGATAAATTCCACTTGGGATGATGACTGTTCCTTTTGTTGCATTGTTAGATTGGATTTGCTATTATTTTATCGAGTGTTTTTGCATCTATGCTTACTATAGGTATGGGTCTGTCATTTTCTTTCTTGGTGGCATCTCTGTCAGCTTTTGGTATCAGTGCAATGTTAGCCTCATAGAAAGTGTTTGTAAGTGTCCCCTATTCTTCAATATTTTGGAAGAGTTTGAGAAGAATAGGTGTTAATTCTTCTCTGAAGGCTTGGTAAATAAAACTCATTAGAAAAGCTATCTGGTCCTGGGCTTTTTTTTTTTTTTTTTCAGGGAGACTTTCGATTGTCTCTTCAGTTTCCTTGTTTGTGATTGCTCTGTTCACTTTTTCCAGTTGTTCCAGGTTCAGTCTGGATACACTGTATTTTGCTAGAATTCTGGCAGTTTCTGAAGGTTGTCCACTTTATTGAGCTGTTCATAGTAAACTCTTTGAATGTTTTTATTTTGTGGTGTCGGTTAACTTCTCCCCTTACATTTTTGAATCAGTTATGAGAGTTTTCTCTCTTTTTTCTTTGTGAGTCTAGCCACTGGTTTGTCAACTTTGTTTATTTTTTCAAAGAACCAACTTTGGTTCCTGAGGATTGTCATTTTGTTTTGTTTTGGTTATTTCTGCATGAATTTTTAGTTTATTCTACTGATTTTTCACTTTACTTGTTATTCTTTCTCTGGCTGCTTTATTATGTAGTATTAGATTATTTGCAGTTTTTCTTGATTCTTGAGGTCGGTCTAGGTTGCAGTGAACTTCCCTCTTAGCACTGCTTTTGCTGCATCCCATAGGCTCTGATAGCTGTGTCCTCATTCTCTTTGGTCTCCAAGAATTTTTTAAGTCATCTTCTGTTTCCTCTTGGACCCGTGAGTCATTCAGTAGCATGTTATTTAGACTCCAATTAATTTGAGGTCTTCAGCTTTCTTTCTGTGGTAGATTTCTAGTCTTTAGCCTTTGTGGTCAGAGAAGATGCTGGGTATGATTTTAATTTTTATGAATTTTTTGAGACATGTTTTATTTCCTAACATATGGTCTATCCTTGAGAATGTTCCATGTACACTTGAGAAAGAAGAGAAATTCATAGTCATTGGATAAAGTGTTTGGTATCGGTCTATTAGACCTAACTGTTCAAAATGGTCATTTCAAGCTTCTGCGTCCTTGTTAATTTTCTGCCTCGTCGGTCTGTGGGGTATAGAAGTCTCCTACTATTACTGTTTTTCTGTTGATCTCTCACATCAGTTCTGATAACACTTTCTTAATGTGTTTTCATGCTCCTTCATTTGGTACATTATGTCTTCTTTCTGGATTGATTCTATCATCGTTATATAATGTACTTCTCTGTCTTTTGTTATGATTTTTAGTTGGGCGACTGTTTTATCTGATGTCAGTATGGTTCCTGGTTTTTTCTGCTGCTGTTGCTGCCATCAAACTGTAGGATTGTGTTCTAACCATGCCTTTGAGTCTGTGTTCATGTTTTGAAAGAAGGTGAGTTTCCTGGAAGACGGAGAAGTTTGGGTTATGCTGTTTAATCCGTTAGGCCACTCTCTGCTGCTGGATTGATGAGTTCAGTCAGTTAACGCGGAGGGTGATTATTAACATGTAACTGTTCTATACTTGTCCTCTGTGTGTTGGTACAGACAGTGCCTTTGTTGTTTTGCTCTTCTTAGATGGGTTTGATGTCGTCATGTTTACATTGGTTTCCCTTTTTGTTTTCTTCTTTGCTTTTTCCCTGGAGTTGTATTTTGAGGTTATCCTGAGGTTAGCCTTAAGAATTCTATGTTTATTTCCTATTTTCATTTGAAAGCTTAGTCTTCTACGCATTCTAACCATCTACTTTTTATTCTCTCCTTCTCTCCACTCTTTATGTTTTGTTGTCCTAACTTTTAACAGGCGTTTCTTTACACTTTATAGAGCTTCATCCTCCTTCAGTGTTTTTGTAGAGCTGGTTTTGTGATGATGAATTCCTTCAACTTTTGCTTATCTCGTAAGCTTTTTAATCACTCCTTCAGATCTAAATGGTAACTTCGAAGGATATATAGTATCCTAGGTTCAAAATTCTTTTTTTCCCAACACTTGGAATATATTATGCCAGTCCCTTCTGGCCTGTAGAGTTTCAATTCAGAAATTTGCTGACAACTTAGGCAGACTCCATAAATTTTTCTTTAGTTGCTCTTAAGATTCTTTCTTTATCTTGTATTTTTGACATTTTGATGACAATATGTCTAAGTGTAGGTCTGTTTGGATTTCTTTTATTTGGAACTCTTTGTACTTCCTGGAGGCTTGCTTCATTCCTCAGGTAGGGAAAATCTCAGCTATTATTTCTTCAAAAGCATTTTGTGCCCGCTTTTCTCTCCCTCCTCTTTCTGGGACAGCTATGATACAAATGTTTTGGGTTTTTTTTTTTATGTTATCCCATATGTCTCAAATGTGTCTTCATTTCTTTCTCTTTGCTGGTTTGCTTGAGTGCTTTTCTCTGCCCTAGCTTCTAACTCACCTTTTAAATGGGTCCTTTACTTTGCATGTATTTCTCTGTCTTTGCTGTGTTTGGCATTCTGTTTATGTTTCTGTGGTTAGTCGTCCCTCCCCCACCGCAGTGATGGCCTTGTGATGGGTATCGACTTGCACCGAATATGCCTGGATCTCTGTTTGAGCCCCGGGGTAACTTGACTTTTATTATGTCACCACCGGCTGCATTTGTTGACATTCTTAGGTGAACCCTAATTTGAGGGCTGAGAGTTAAGCCTATGGGATTCAATTTTGTGTGGGGGATACAGAGCTTTCCCCCAGTATCCCAGATCTAAATGGTAACAACCACCTTGTCCTTGGTCCACAATCAGCAATTGGGCTGCAGTTTTGCCTCCACCCACAGGTGGTGCTAGTAGCTGATCTTCTTGGAGACTCTCCTCCTTTAAGCCTGGGGGTGGGATTTCCTGTGGTTTGGTCCTGTGACCCTGGAGTAGTATAGTGGAAGTGGATGGGGACAGGGCATTCCCCCAGCTGCCTTTCAGTTATGGCGGCATCCTGTGTAATTTCCCCATAGGGGCTCCCACTCAGACCATTGAGTATGCTTGATCTTCAGCCCTACGTGGAGGCCTGGTTTTTCCCATTATTGCATCCTCTCCATTGCAGCCCCTTTCTCCCCGGAGACTGGCAATCTTGAATCCACAATGCAACTCTGAACCCAGAGTCCTGATGCCTTCTCCTACCCTTGTGGAGGTGATTGCTGCCGCTGTCTCTGCAGTCTCGGGTTCTGCCTGTCTGGCACGTGTGTTTGGAAAAGTGGTGATTTCTAGTTACTCTGTGGGGAGGAGATTCGACAGTGTCCTGCTGGGTTGCCATCTTGACTCTATCCCTTATAATCTATATTAGGATAGTAGCTATAAATTTCATCAAAGTTTATTTGACCAGGAGTTTTCAGTTGAATACCAATGCTGAAATAGATTCAGACAGATGATGTATTAATTTTTTCTGGTATTGTAATGAGGAAATGTTTCATTCTATAAGGGAACAATAAAATGTATTCCTTAAGGAGAAACTTTGTTTTTAGAGGAAGAGATAGACTTGTTTATTTGTAAACCACTGGAGTCCAATAATACAAATATAATTTGATTGTCATTTTACTGTGTTTCTGAACAATATGTACTACTTTATGAATAATACTTTTAATTCATATCTTCCTATTTTCTTAATATTGTTAGGACAAATTTAAACCCTAGCTAAAATATTCAATATGGTAAAATTGCTTGCAGCAGCCTTGGGCCCAATTCCAGCCCTGACACTCCCTCGCTGCTGGTTCTGGGAAGTTGTCGAAGTTCTCCAAACAGTTTCCTCAATTAAAGATGATGATCATAGCGCCTAATTCTGTAGTTGGCCTGAATGGTGAAATGAAGTGCATGAGATGTTGCTGTGGAAAGTGTCAGCAGAGCGTCTGGTGCTGGAGTCCCGTGGAGAGCAACGGCTTTCGTGGTGGTATCAGCAGCTTTGTCACCTTCGCATGGTTTCTGACTTTACACTTAATTGTTTGACTAATTCTCCTAAAATGTTAATCAAATCAGTCATTAAAAATCAGTATGATTTAACCTTTGAAAAATTAACATATTCTGAAGTTAATGACTATTCTGTTGTAGAGGTTTCTTGGGACCAGAGCTGGGACCAGGGTGATACCAGCGAGGCACCTGCCTTGGCCAGCAAATGTTATGGGCATGCCAAAAGTGACTTATAATCAGTGTTTCATTGCAGTCTTCCAAAAACATGCAGAACTCTACAAAAACCAAGCTTTAAATAAATGCAGGCTGTGAAAAAAATGCTGTGCTGAGCTATTCTGGCCTAAGAGGAGGCAGAGGGAAAATTGGCAGTACTGGCACTGTCATGCCTGTATTGAGCCATATTGGAGCCTGACGCACAAAGTAAAAATATCATTCCTCTTGCCCTGAGGAGACTACTTCACCCTACTTACCACCTTGCTTAGCTATTTAAATAGTCAGTTTTATAAAGGAGAACAGCTTAGCAGAATGATTTTATGGACTATTAAATTGTTTTACAAAGGAGGATGCAGGAAATCAGGAGGCTGTGCATATGCACAGAAATTTTAGAAAGGCTTGTAAGCAGTGGGAACTGTTTATTTTGTTCAAGGAGGTTCCCTTTCTCCCACAGTTCAGAGTTCAGGTTTTAAGCAAGTTTTTGCTATAATTATCCCTTTAATGATTTAACTATTAATGCTCTCTGCTAGACATCTGTTGCTGCATTAATGTACTGCTGCTACTGTTTCGAGGCATTGGAATAGTTGGTTGCTAAAGATTTATATAAATAGGAAAACTGCTTTTATACTTTATTAAATTTAAGCCACTCAAACTTATAGTGAATTTAATCTGTATGATGCAAAATGTATGTAAGACATTTTCAGTCAGTATGCTTTTATTTTTTATTTCCTAGGTAACATTTCTTCAAATAAACATTGTTTTTAATCTGTTTTGTTAAGTGAAAGGATAAATATAGTTGTCATTTAATTTGACCAACAGATCTTAGTCTAGTATTTTACCAAATTTATTTACAATTACCATTAAGGATTTTGTTCATCTGATATTGATAAATGATAGCAGGTTGATTAATATGACTTGAAGTTTTCTAAATAAAATAAAAAGTATACTATAAAATAATACAAAGTATACTTAAAATTCAGAAGTTTCTATACATATAGGGTAACTTAAAATTTTATGTTTGTTAATGATGGATTTGATTGCTCCTATTTTTAGTTCTATATTTGTGTTTGGAATTGCAATAACAGAAGGAGGAAATGTATCACAAATTTGTCGAAATAACATTTCCTTGTCACAGCTGACTAGCAGATACACAGAAATATTTCCTATTCCTTTGTTGTCTTAACGTTAAAACAGATGTTTAGTATTCTTTATTAATTTAAGTTCAGTAATGTTTAAAGTATAAATACATCATAAACTTCTAATTCTGTCTTGTGTAAACTGTTGACTTGGGCAAACACTTTAACCTTTTTAAACCTCAGTTTCTGTATCTATTGATATGAATATAATAATAGTACTAAGTTATGAGGTTTAAAATGTTAACTATATTAAAATGTTTTGCACAGCACATGACACAAAGTAGTTGAGAAAAGTTCCTACTGTTAATAACAAATATCGATCTGTATAATTTCTTTACAGCTTATGTATATGTATTCTTTACATTATGGTCAAGATGAATGCTCAGTAATATTTAGGGTCTATGATGTGAAGCATTTTAATGGACAGTTTTGAATGCATGATACACACAGCCATCCATCCATACGTGCACGTGTGCATGCATGACACCGGTGGCCTCTTAAGTTGCCATTTCTCAGTCCCGACTGTGGATCCCGGTTTCCCTCGTGCTGCACTCCCGCTTCCGAGACACCGCAGCCTGCAGTCTTGGTTTTCTTCCTTCGGTACTGGTTCCTTCTTTGGACCTCCTTCTCCTCAGTCTGTCTGTATGGGTACCCCAGGACCCAGTCGTGGGTCCTCTTCTGCTTTGCTATCCTCACTCCTTTGGTGATGCAGTTTTATGGCTTCAGTATTACCAGTCTGCTGACGGTGCATTTATAAGATTTTTAGCTGTGGGATCATTTATGCTTCATTCAAGAATTGAAATTCCTAAATGGATGTCCCATCATTTTGCTTCTCACTTTAGACATCCTAGGTTGGTAAAGTCTTTCTAAACTTTTTTTTTTGGGAGGAGGCAAATGCATTATTTGGATATTTTAAAACAGATATTTAAAAGTAGTGTATAGTGAAAGTGAAACTAAGTTCAACCTTTCATTTCTTCTTAACTAAATATGAGACTTGTGTATTCAGGAAAAGCTAGGAAAATAGGCACATGCGCACGCAGGCACGCAGGCACGTTCTACCGTAAATGATTGTAATGGGAGAAATGGGTGTTGGCTTGCCCTTGTGTATTTAGAAAGCCAGTAGAATAATACACTTTTCTCTCTACGGCTCACTTTTCAGAGACAACGCATATCAGTTCCAGTGTGGGAGCTGACTCGGGAGCTGACTCGTGTTCCTCAGACAGTAATACTAGAGATGTGGGAGATCCAGTAACTGGACAGTTTCTGGGTCTTGCTTCACTTAAAATTAGATTGAAAAGTACGTCTGACCTGCCCAGTTAGGCAGCTCCATATAAACTTGGGCAGCAAGGTGTTTTTCACTGTCTTCTTTAGGGGTTAGAGTTTTCACCCCAGCTGCTGTTTTTCCTAGTAATCAGTCTGGTTTTGGTTTCTCACAGTGTTTAGGCCCTTTCAATTGTCAATCACTGGTTTTGCAGCTTTCTCCGGAAAGGCAGCAGATTGTTGCGACTGCCTCCTACTCGTTGCTTTGACACTTCTTTCCCTGGTCCTTGACTATGTTGTGTTGGTGGTGTTTTGTTTGTTTCAGAGGGGCTGTGATTTTTAAAGTTTGCTCATTTCTATACATTTGGAAACAGGGAAAGGGGCAAATGGTATTACTTTTCTTCATTTTTCTGGAGTTTTGGTTGTAGGCTTTCTTTAATGAAAGAGTTATTTTTTTAAAAAATTCGTTATTTCAGTTTTAGTAGCATGTTTTAAGATCACAGTTAAATTACAGACACTGAAAAAAAAATCATACTGCCTAAGATGTATGTGAAACTTTAACGAGGACGGTAACAAACAGGTTTTCCATCAGATCTTGAGCTTGTCCAGTAACTGGATCTCAGTTTCACAAACTGAAAATATTGCTATATATATTAAAAAATTTCAGAATTTGTTTCTTAAAAAGTGATACTAAATAGAATATATTTCAAAAGTAAATATTTATAAATATAAAACTAAATACAAATGTAAATGTATATAAGTCCCTACATTTTCTTTAGTTATTAAACTATTATAGTATCAATCAAAAATAAATGTTATGTAAAACCAAAAGTAAATACACAAATGAAATAGTATTTGATCTTAAAAGATGAATTAAAAACATAATAGTGTTATTGATGAGCCAGCTGCTTAAATGTTCTGACTGCTGAAAAATCTTCGCTAGTAACTCCATGAGACAGGAGTGTTATGAGAAAATATTTATAAACTATTTCTACATTTTTTTCTTCCTGATTACTTCACCTTGTTATGACCCCATCTTTCTGTGATAGCTTTTGGGTAAGATGTGGGTTAAGCAGGGGTTTGATCCTTACTTGATGTCAGGATGTACTCTGTGATGAAAGAGCTCTTGTTTTCAGTTATCTATAGATGGGGATTTAAATGCTGTTACTTTTCTCTTTTCATATGACGTGTTCACATTACATTTGTTTGTGTAGCCCCTGACCCAGAGGAAGATTTTTATTCTTGTTGTAGAAGTTTTTGCCTTGTCAATTTAAGTTGATGTGTTTTGTTTTTCTCCTGTGGAGGTTAATAAAAATTCATGGCCATTTTCATTTAGAATGGCGATATAGAAAAAGGCTTTCTAAGTGAATATATCTTTCTTTGATTTGAAATTTTAATAGTATATAAGTGAATAGACTAAAAATATAAGTAATCCATATTTTACATTTCAAACTTAATAAAACATCAAAATTATACCAGTAGAGATATATCAATGTTTTTGAATGTAAAAATAGCCTATATGCTACAATGCAGGAATCCTTGCAAAGCAGTCTCTCCTGGAGAGAGGGCAGTTGAGGGCCTTAGGGATGGGAGATATCTTATAGTGTGAATTTAACAGTGTCAGCTTGACAGTGGGGTTTTTGTTAACTTTAGTCTAATTTTTTTCTTTTGGTTTAGGGGAATCAAGATTGTTTTTTGTATTTAATGCTATCTGGGGTATAAATAATTTTAATTGTAATTAAAATGTTTCTAGCTTGCTCTTAACATCTCTGTTCCTTTCTCCTATGAAAGAATATTTTCATAAAGTGCTGACTTTTTTAATGACTGAAGATTAAAAATATGAGGTCTAATTAAATGGTCAACATAGTATGTGCCATTCTTTTAGAATTAGTAAATAAAAAACTCAGGTTATCTTCCTAAGTTTTGTGTGTCATTTCCCCCCTTACTCTGGTTCTCAAAAGCTTCCCTCCCTTTTTTGAATAAAGGAAATGTGCAGGGAGTTATGAAGGCAGGGGAAGAGGGGGAAGAAGCAGCGCTTTATTCTATTTCAGTTGTTCATCTTGATTGTCATCATCCGTCCGTCTGTCCCACTGTCCCCCCAACCAGGGACATGAATTCTGGTCTGGGATGTTTGTAGTAGCACCGGCTGATGGCAACTGGTCAAACCACTTCATCAGGGTGTGCCTCCCTTTTTAAAATGTTTTTCTTTTTAATTAAGCTAACATTAGTTTACAACACTATATAAACTTTTAGCAGCGCAGGTTCACTCTTCATCAGATGTAGATTACAGCATGCCTACCACCAGATTTCTGATAATCCACCTTCACTGTTCATTAGGCCACCCCCCCCCCCCCCCCCACTGCTGTCTCTCTCACGCTCTCTTTTTTAAAGGAAAGGTACAGGCAGGAATGTAGGCAGGCAGGCAGGCAGACAGAGATGAGGGAGAAACATCATTATTTTTAATTTTATTTAGTTCACACTGGTCACTTTCCCCCGGGCTCGGGACTTGAACTCGGGTTTTGTGGCTTGACCCTTCAGAGGCTGTTGATCTAACTACTGCTCCACCAGGGCGTGCCACCCCACTGCTCTGCTTCCATTTCCCATCCTCAGCCCCTCTGATAGCTTCATTTCCTTTTTAAGAGTCTAAGAGTTAGTTTGGTTTTGTTTGCTTTGCTTTGTTTCTTTGTATGTCCTACATCTGAGTGAAATCATCTGGTATTTTCTGTCTCCTTTTTCCTCATGCATCCATGTAGTTGTAAATGTCAAGATTTGTTTCTGTTTGTTCAGTTTTTGCTACCTAAGTAGTGCATGGGGTGTATATGCCACCGCTTTCTCAGTGGGTCGTTAGGTTGCTGCTTCTTCTTGGCTGTTGTAAATAATGATGCAGTGAACATAAGGGTACATAAATCTTTTTGAATTAGTTTTCATATTCTTTGGCTAGATACCTATAGGTGGAATTGCTAGATAATATGAGACGCTGCCTTACTGTTTTCCAAAGTGACTGTACCAATTTACATTCCCAACAGTAGTGAACAGGATTCATTTTTCTCCACACCCTTGTTTCTAGTCTTTTGTTTATAGGCTGAATGGTGTGAGGTGAGGTTTTGATTTACATTTCCCCTATAATAAGTGATGATGAGCATTGTTTTTCCATATACCTGTTGGCTCTTTGTATGTCCTCTTTTGAGAAGTGTCTATTCATATCTGCCAAATTTTGATTGGGTTATTTATTTTTTCATTGTTGAGCTGCACGAGTTCTTTATATGTCTTGGCTATTAACCCTGTTGTTGGATATATAATGCACAATATCTTGTTCTGTTGGCTGTCTCTGCCTTCTGATGGTAGTTTCCTTTTGCTGTGCAGAAGCTTTTTAGCTTGATGCCTTCCCATTTGTTTATTTTTGCTTTTGTTTACCTTGCAGTTGGAGCAAAATCCCCAAAGACATCTCTAAGGCTGATGTCATGGAACTAATTCCCTATGTTTTCTTCTGTGGGTCCTATATTTTCTTCCATGATTTCTGATCTTACATCCAAGTCTTTAATTCATTTTGAATGAATTTTTGTGTTTGGTATTACAGAATAATCCAGTTTCGATCTTTTCTTGTGGATGCACAGTTTCCCCAACACTATTTGTTGAAAAGACCTTCCTTTTTTCATTGTACACTTGACTCCTTTGTCATAAGTTAAGTAATCTTATGTGTGTGAACTTATTTCTGGGCTCTCAATTCTATTCCATTCATCTGTGTGTCTCTTTTTTATTTCAGTACCATGCTGTTTTGATTATTATTGCTTTGTAGCATAGTTTAAAATCCAGGAATGTGATATCTCCATTTTTCTTCCTTTTTCTCACCAAAAGGCCTCTTTATTGCTATATTGTTTTCTGTAATTCTCCAGCTTCCTTCCTTAACTGTCCAAGCTCTGTCTGATGTTAATCTGTTTCTGTTTTTTGTTTTGTTTTGTTTTTTAAAGGATAAGTGCAGGCAGGAATGAAGGCAAGTAGGAAGGCAGGCAGACAGGGCAGGAAGAGAGAAGAGGAAAAAGTATTTTATTTATTTTTATTGAGTTCATCTTGCTTGTTCCTCCTGGCTCTAGGTCATGGACTGCACCTGGTGCATTTACCCACTGAGCCACCAGAACATACCGTTAAGACTAGGGGTATGATTTAAAGTTTATTGAACCTCTTATGATGCAGCTAGAATGCTGCTACATCATTTCATAATAGCATGACCTTAAGTAAAATTGAATCTCTCTAAGCTGTGCTTTTTGTTTTTCTTTTAATGAAAATATTTCCTCTTCTCAAAAGTTACTTGGGGATGAGACAATATATCTACTAGTATTTTAGAAATACTGTTTCCTTCACCATCCTATCGATTGAGTAATTTAAGGTTTAGTTGGTTTCTTACTAATTTTTTTCACCTCCACCAAGTCATATGTATGTACTTTCCCTATTTTGATTATAAATTATTATAAATGCTCATTGTAGAAATCATAGAAAATTTAAAAAAGAAAATAAAAATCTGAGCAACAATGCAGCATTCTGTTTTCAAGTTTTAAGGAGAAATATTGCTTGACACTGAGTTCCTTTAATTAAAGATAAGGGACTTAGTGTCTTATTTAATTTTGGATTTTTTTCATTTTTATGCACTAGACTCAAAATTATTGGTTGCTTGCATGAATGAGAACTTCCTTTGTGTGGGTATATTTATTAAAGTCAGAAACTTGGTGAAGTGTTACTCTTTTGAGAGAGAAGTTTTCTCTTTTGAAAAGAAAAGACATCAAACTAGCAAAAATAATGATGGATACATATTTTAAAATGACGTTTTTCTGTTGCTAGCACAACAGAGGAACATGTGATAGGATAAATCCTAATATTCTCTGGTGGAGCTTAGGAAGTCAAAGTTGTCAGATACAAAGCAGCTGTGCGTTTTCTTATCAACTTAGATTGGCATTTATTCAACAAGAACAATGTGTGATGGAATTTTCAAAAAGACTTTAAAAAATATTCCATAATTCTAACAACTTTATTTTTCCCCCTTTTTGTCTTTGTTAAACAGGATGGCTTAAATTCCTTGGTCCTTGATTTGGATTTTCCTGCTTTGAGGAAAAACAAGAATATAGACAATTTCTTAAATAGATGTAAGTATGTGGAAACTTCCTATCTAATCACAAAACTTTTGACAAGACATTTATATTTGATTAATATTATAATCCATCACTTATTGCCTTATTAAACTTAAATATTTTTTAGTTTGCTGTATGATTTATTTAAAAACAAATATTCTTTATTTTCAAAGCCAGACCATAGAACCATTTGCAGTATTTAAAGGAAGTGAAGTTGAAAATTTTGTCTAATTCATACCATTGATTTCAGGAGAGGTCGTTTATGCGGCTGTTTAATGTCAATGGCTCTGACACTTAGCTTCAGGCTGCACAGAACCTTCAGGAGCTCTGTGTTTGTGAAAATGTCGACATTTGGCATGCCCCGCCGGAGAGCAGTATGCTCAGCCATCCTTGGCTGGTGCAGGCCACATGCATCTCAGGCACCCAGGCTTGTGTTCTGGGACAGGGGGACAATCAAGATGTGCAACTAAATAAGATAAAGTGCTTCTTCCTCCTCTTCCTTGCCTGCACCTTTCCTTCAAAAAAAAAGACATTTCGGTCTAGTGAATGAAATGTTATTTGATAAGGGTTATTGTCATGTATGTGGTAACAATGTTTGCTAGTATTGCTGTTTAATAAAGTAAATAAAGCTGATTTCTAAATATAAGAAATTCTCAAAAGCGTTAAACTTTATAGCAACACAGTGCGCTCTTTAATTTGGAATTAGCAGAATTATATATCTTTTTAATAAAACAGTCTTTTCTAGAGTCGCCATTCTACAGTTTGTAACTACCATAGTCCTCTAACGTGTTATAGCAAAACACATTACTGCAGTTACCCTGCAAGTAATTGCCTGGCAGTTTCGTTGCCATGACTCTAAAAAACACATCAAGATTGCTTGTGTCATTTCAACTGTCATCTAACTTTGCGAGTCAAAAATAGAACATTTTAACTGCCATTTTTTGGTGGTGGTTTTATTTACAAGTGCTAATAAACCATAGAGTTTGGTTCTTGTAAAGTTAATGTATAGCTTAGATTTTTTTTTTTAAAGGAAAGATGCAGGCAAGAATGAAGACAAGTTGGCAGGCAGGCAGGCAGGAAGAAGCAGTGTGTTTTTTACTTTTATTCATTTGTTCACACTGGTTGTTTCCCTTCAGACCCAGGACTCAGAACCCAGAGGTACGTGACCTGTGCTTCTTCGGAGGCAGTTGACCTAATCACTACTCCCCAGCTTGTGCCACATTTTAGATTTTTAAGTAACAGCCTTTAAATACTGACAAATCTAGCTCAAAATTAAGTCCAGTTCCATAGAATGATTGATATTACAAATATGGTGGGTTTTTTTTTTATTATAGATGAGAAAATTGTGAAAAAAATCAGAGGTCTACAAATGAAGGCAGAAGACTATGATGTTGTAAAAGTTATTGGAAGAGGTGCCTTTGGTGAAGTTCAGTTGGTAAAGTGTTTGTTTTGTTCTTTTTATTATTATTTTTTGATGACAGAGTTTGTGAAACTTTATCAGGCGTCGAATAGATCTAATTTCTATCCCCATCCATGTCACAATTAGCTTAGGAGTTTAGTGAAGTCGTTCCATCTGTGAGAAACCCAGTATCTTCATGTATATAAACAGAGGCTCTAGTGCTTTCAGCATTAGGGCTCTTCCAGTCCTGAAATAGCAGGGTTCATAATAAGGCCAATTTGCTTCATGTATGATCTGCCTAGCAGTTAATATTCCACTAGAATTAGTGTGTTTTTTTTTAGTGTGTTTAGGTTAGTAACACCTCTGCATAATTACTAAGATTCATTTAGCTATATTGAGAAACCCAACAAGAAAGTATTTCAGTGACTGAAAGTAAATCTGAAATTTATCTTTGCAGGTTAAAGTGGTACCAACTGAAAACATTATACATATTTGCAGTAAATATTTGTATTATTAAATGAGGAGTTGCAATAATATTCCTGTTTTCATCACCTGAATATGAGATTCCTCAGTCTTGTCCTGGCGGTTAAATTATAAGGTCAAACTCTATTTTTCACTCAACCATGTTCTAGTCTTTTTTGATGGCACCATGAGAAGAGCAGCGATCTCAGTGAGCCAGCATGGGTTTCTTCGAAGCAAATCATAGACTAACTTTTGTTCTGTTCTTCTCTGTCTTTCCTTCTTTCTTGGATAGATACTGAACTTGAAGATCAGGGTAGTACAATGAGTGTAATACATCTAATTAGATATTTGAAAAGTCTGACGTGCTTGAGTATGATGTAGAGATGTTAATGACTAAGCATGTGGACAAGCAGCTTTGTAACTAATTAAATAATCATATTCTGAGGAGGCTGTTGAAGGCACCTTAAACAGAAATCTCCAGAAGCAGGTGTCTGGGTTCTTTCATCTCCTGGTAATCATTTTATAATTAACTTGTATGGACGTAGTGATGGCATGTTGAATACATTTGAAATGAGTTAAGACTGAAGTATGGTGGCGTGATTTTAGATGATGAGCCCAAGTCCAGAAATCATCATCTGGGCAGGTCATTGGCCACACAGAAGAAGGCAAACTTCACCAGAATCACCTGTATGTACCTGGATGTGAAGAACTCAAGGAATAGATTGCTGCAGAAATTATGAATTAAAGAGCACTTTCCCTTGAATGTGAAGTAGGCAAAGTCATTGATGATGTGACCGCCCAAAATAGTGAGGGAAGTTTGAACTCTACAACACCGCTTCAAAGGTGATAGAGATAGGTTTCTCTCTTTTGAGATGAATGGACCATGCCTGGAATATTTGGATCATCTTAGACACGCCGTTGTTCTGTTATGTTAAAAACATGTCGATAGAAATTACTTAAGGGATGAAATGCTCAGGGACTGGAAGGAAGCTTGAAACGAGGCCCTCTGAGGGCCCTCAAGTTCAAGAACTTGAAAAGACAGTTTGGAGGAAAAGACTGCTTTAGAAAGCGAGAGTTTTGGGTTTGTCTTTTTTTTTTTTTTAGTGAGAGTGATAAAGCTGCAGTTGGTACACTCCATTGGGAAGAGTGGGAGGTTAGGTTAAGTGACAGTTAAATTACGAAAATTCTTATAGAAGAGAAAATATAAAGTAGTTGAATTTTAGCTTCGCATGGTTCTCACTCAAAGATCGTGGTGATTACAGGCAGGTTTTTCTGCTGGTCAGTTCCAAAGTGCGGATACAGGTAATAACACACACACTGTGCTGGCTTTGCAGGGGAGTAAGGGAGTTAACTAAAAAAGCCTGGTTGTGTTGCTTCCAAAATGTTAGCAATGATTATTGTTGTCTGTCTAATACATAGTTTATGCTTTATCTGTTTCTAATAGAGTCGTTTCTTTCTACTTGTGATTAAGTGCAGAAGAGAAACTGGGAATGGAATTGTATTTTTTGGAAAGAAATATGACAGATTGTTGTATTTTTGTGGCAGGGTATGTTGTGATGTGTTAGGTTAGTTCGGTTAATTAAAATTCAACATGTAAAGAAATGAAAAAAGAAACAAAGGAAAGTTGTACGGACACAGAAGGCTTTTTATATTTGTTGTTAATTTTCTGTTCTAATTTTATTTGCCACAGCATGTAGAAACAATGTCATATGTTTTAAAAAATGAAAAATATTTTAGCATTCCATTAATCTGATGACCTGACCTAAGAACTTGTAACATGTTTGTTTTGGCTTTAGTTCTTAATTCTATTACATGTGGACTCTTTAAAAGAATAATAAAATTGAAAAGGGAAAAATCCAAGTGCTTCTTCCCTATCCTTTAAAGTTGACTGATATGTGGTAGATAAATTAGTGTGGTGGATATGCAGGGAATGCTCCCTGTTTGGCACATCTTTATAATGTTTCTCTAGTCATCTGGAGAAAGTTTTGCAACAGTAGGTGCAAATTTGTCTCCTTAAATGAAATGCCTCTTCTGATTTCTCTTACCACAGAGGGTCTACCAGTTAATTTCTGCAAAGAAATTCTTATTGTAAAGTAACCTTGGTATAACAGCAGCTAAACCACAATATTTAAAAAATAGTCAAACTAATTTCAGTTGAATCCTGAGTCCACTGACTAGTATTTATATCTCTTAGGGTTATTGTAAGAATTAAATGAGATGCATTTATACCTCATAGGGCTGTTGTAAGAATTGAATGTAATAATACATATGAAATATTTGGAACAATCTCTGGCATATAGTACATGCTTAATAAATGTTAGCAATGAATCATCAGAGAAAATTGTTTATCCATCCATCAGCAATGTGTTTAATCAGGGTTTATTGTTTATGTTCTAGGAGCCAAACTATCCTCTGAAGATCTAATATAGTCTCTATATTCTGAAAGTTATAGTTTTGTGGAGATGATTGTTACTTTGAAAGTAAAGAATCTTCAGATTATGACATACTGTGGAGGTAAAGGTCAGAATTCTAGGAGAAAGAATAATGGCGGGGTTTGTCTAATTCAAATTAGAGAGTTAGGATGGGTCTTTCTGTGAGAAGGTGGCATTTAAGATGTAAATTTGTTAACCCAAGGAGAGATGGGGACTGGAGTCAAAATATATAGAGAACAGCATGAAAATTCCATTGAGTAAGGAGAGTGCCAACTCTGTTAGCTTGTTTGGGCATAGATTTCCTCATGCAAAAGTAGTATTTATTTTAGACTGAAAATTAGGCTATATAAATTAGACTATAATTACAAAAGGGCAGCATTTATTTATTGTCTTTGATTTTATTGTATATTTATGTTTTTGTATCATAAAAGTTCTGTGACATGGTGATTTTGTCTAATGTCACTGTTGAATTCTTTTGTTTGGGAATCTTTCATCTCATTTATTGGAAATGTGATTCAGTATAGTGTACTGATTGAGAGCATTTGTTCTAGAGCTTGACTTCTTACTAATGTCATGTATATGACTTCTGACAACTACCTATTTATGACTCAGTGACCTCTTTTTTTCTTTTTTAAAAGGAAAGGTGCGGACAGGAAGAAGGCGAGGAGGCAGGCAGGCAGGAAGAGAGAGGAGGAAGAAGCGCTTTATTTTACGTGTATTTAGTTGTTCACACTGAATGAGCTGTGCTGCCCCCCACACCCTGGACTTGACTGCAGGGTGTGCAGCCTGCACATTTGGAGGCGAAAGCCCAACCACTCTTCTGTCGACCTCATTGCCATTTTTTGTAAGAGTAAATACATGAAATACATCTAGAATAGAAGTAACAAACTGTAGGCTAGAATCAGGACTTCCTGGAAAAGCAGTTAAGTCTCTTTAAAGTCTAAGGTACTATTTATTTATTGGCTTGAAGAACATGTTTTTATAGTTAAGGTAACAATGTTCAACTTTTGATAGACATTTTTGCATAAATTACTTTGGCACTGTAGAAGAGGAGTCTTAAGTCAGCTACTTTGCTCTGTCCTGTAGTATATAAATTTCCTCTTATTAAAGGTTTAATTTCCTTATCTTGGAGTGGCACTAATAATAGATCTTATTTTGTAATATATATATATTTTTTGAGAACTAAAGTAGATAATACATACGTGGTACTTGGCACCAACCTTGCACATCGTAGGTCCTAATAAAATATTAGTAGTTGCCACTGTTACCAATTTCTTCGGGTTTATAGATTAAATGAGTTTTAATTTCGAATATTCAGAAGTCTTGTTCAAACTTCCGTGTGATTTATGTGTTTTAGTTTCCTAGGGCTGCCATAGTACTGCAGATTATATGACTTAACCAACAGAGTGTTATTTTCTCACAGTTCTGGGGGTGCGAAGTCCAAAGTCAGGGTTTCCTCCTTGAGTTTCTCCTGAGACATCTCTCCTTGGCTTGCAGCCTTCTCACAGCGTCCTCACATGGTCTTTCCTCCCTCTGTGCATGCGTTTCCCTGCACACTGTGTCTCTCTGTGTGCCTAATCAGACCCTTTTAATAAAGATGCCTGCCACATTGTGTTAGAATCCACCCTGATAGGCTCCTTTTGACTTAATCACCATTTTTAGACTCATTCTCCAAAACAGTAGCATTCCGAGGTACACACTGGAAGTTAGGGCTTCAAAATATGAATTGAAGTTGTATGCCTGGGGTACACTCCAGAATACAGTTCAAGGAGCCAGGTTCATGACTTGAGGCTGTAGGAAACAACTGAAATGAACAGCTAACTAAATAAAATGCTCTTCTTCACCTCTCTTCCTGCCTACCTGTCCCTTCCTCTTAAAAGCATATATAAACATTGAGGAGGTAGGGACACACATGTCTTTCATATGCATGCTTATTTCTTTATGTTTATTAACATATCTTAAACATACTAAAGTTACAAATCCTAACTTTGCAGGTATCTTCTCAAAGGGTGTGTGCGTATATGTATTTCATCTCTATGAATAGAAAACAGGTTCTTCAAATGTTCTTTGTTTAATTGATTAGCAAACATTCACTGCTTGTCCACCACCATCAGGAGCCTTGGTGATGCATTATACGGAGTGATCTGCTCAGACAGGGCAGCTACACTAATGGAGCTTTTATTTTGGGCTACAGTTTAAAAAAAAAATGTGGTCTGGGTTCTAAAAATAGTTAACTTTCTCAAATGCAGTATTTATATATTAGGAATTTTATGATTCTTTACTTGGGGAAGATGTATTAAAATGTCAAATTAACAGTGGAAACATTTTTGGCATTTTTACTTTTGAGGTTGTATCTTACTATGTTAGAGTTTTAGTACCTTTAGTTGGCTTTGTGGTCATGCCTGCTCTGTTTGTTCTTAAGAAAAGTATTAAGTGACATTAAACACTTTCCTGGTGGTTGTTTTATGTAAAACTATGCAAATTAATATATGAACGCATTGCACAACTCTCAGAAGTCTAAATTGTTTAGAATTAGGTAGAATAAATTGTGTGAACCTCCATTTATCATGTTTGTTCTATTCTCATTTTCAAACATAAAGGTGCCCACCTGTTGATAGCCTTTCAGTGCTCTCAGCATTTGGGGACTGTTGTAAATCTAATGTCAAATTATTTTCAGTGGATATTTTAGTGTTCTATCATAATTACACCCTAGTAAAGTGAGAATGTTTCCCAATTGAATTGTATAAATTATCTTAGTGCTACTTACTCTCCCTTGAAATTAAAAATCCTTTTATTTAGATGATGAATGTGTTCATAGTAGAATAATAAGAAAAGAAGCCAACATTATGTATTTTGTAAATCAGCTGTAGTCCCACTACTCAGAGATAACTACTTTTATCACTTTGAATATAATTTTCCAGCTTTTTCATTTTTAAAGATATGTACATCTTACACATTTATATTAAAGGATCATGTTATGTACACATGGTTTTGTAGCTTGTGTCTTTTAATGCAACAGTAAACAGAAGCACACATTTTTGCAGTCGTTATAGCACACCAGGCAGATTTCTAAGCAATTTGAATACGATTACCAATCTTGACAGTTTTTCTAGGTCGACATTATTATAATCATTTTGCAGTTGGATAGTTTCAGGATGATAAATAAATAACCTGCCACAGCTCACATAGCCCCTCAGCGGCTGCACTGAGATTTCACCTAGGGGGAGAAGACTCCAGAGTCAGTTCTTACTGTATTGGTGGCACCATTTTCCATGTCACTAAGTACAGACTCTGAGTGTAATCTTACTTCCTGCATGGTGCTCATACTCAGCTTACCCACGTGCTGACTGTTAACTCACTTCTTCTCTTTTCTTGAGATACCAACTGTTTTGATAAGAAACCGTGTCTTCAAGGACTTCTGGCCTTCCCATCACAGATGCATAGCTGCTTGTCTGAAAATAGTCCCAGCATGTCCACGAACCCTCGCTATATAGCCATTTGTCAATTCAACCCTTAGATATTGATGAGCAATATGTGTGTGCAGCCAGATCATAATTCTGATTTGATTTTTCTTGTGTTTAAAAAAAAAAATTCTGTACCACATAGAACTTGAACTATAGAACGTTGTCTCTGAAGTGAATTGACTGTGACCTTTCCTAATCCCTTGGCTCAGTGCCTCCTGGCAATCCACTGTGCTTAAGGAATACAGGGTCTCAGTGACAGATCTCAAGTCAAATAGGAGATGAGGATCTTGCTCTTTTCTTTTTCCTCCTACTTGCTTGCTTTTAATTTAATTGGTTTTAAACCAAGCTTTTAAAGTGTAATCAAACAGAAGGGAAGAGTGTAGGAGAAATGATTTTCTAACACTTGTCATGTAAACTCAAATACCTTATTCCTTTTTTGGAATAAAACAGGCTCTTTGCTAGTTTCAGGTTATTTCTGAGTTGCAAAAGTTACCTCCTTGCCTCCACGTTTTTGTAATTCCTGCGTGCCTCCATTCAGTTTTGGCTGCTGCAACCAGGCCAGGCAGAAAGCACGAAGGCCCTCTTCTCTTTTGTTATTATTGCAAACCTTAGCAGAAGACAGTTACTACTCCAGGTCTGTCAAATAGATGCCGTGGGTCTCTTATGAAAATAACTATTATATTTGATATGAAAAATGAAATTAAAATCTCATGGAAAGTTTGGGTTCGAATGGTTTTTGAAAAGTTTTTGCTGGAGGAGACCTAGGTTCCTACACTGAGGAATGTTTCATCTGCATACATCTTTTTTAGATCATTACATTTTAGCTGTAGAAAATACAAATAAACAGGAGAAAATAAAAATCACTTAGAATTCCATCAGTTTAGATATAACAGTGTTAACTCTTTTTGACCCTTCCCCCAACCTCAGTGAACTAGGTGGTGTTTTTACACTTAACCCACTTTTAGAATTAGAAATGGGGAGATCGGTCAAGATGGCATCTTGGTAGGACTTCTCGGATCCCTTTCCACAGAGAAAATAGAAATCATCTTTCTTCACAGGGACACGGTGTGGAAGGGCTGGCCTGGGTGCTGCAGACACAGTGTCAGGGATCATCCACAAGAGTAGGCAATGGCATCCAGGTTCAGAGTGGCATCACAGATTCGGGACTCCCATCCTTGGGGAGAGCGGGTGGGGGCTGGGTGTGGGAAATTGACAGAGAAGGTGAAACTGCTCCAGGAGTTTCCCAGGAGTCACTCTGATAGCAGAGAGCCTGCCCAGTGGGATGGGTGCGGAGAATGGGGGAGAGGGTCTTGGGACAATGCAGAAGGAGAACCAGTGCCCTGGTGGTCTGAACGGAGCTCCCGAAAGGAAAATTGCACAGGGCACTGCCATAACTAGAAGGCAGCTAGGAGAATCCCCTACCCTCACCCCTCCCACCATATTACTCCAGAGTCAGGACCAGTGTATTGGAAATCTGGCCACCAGGCTTAAAGGAAGAAGAGAGTCCCAGAAGGAAGGAACCTTGATGGCTACCCACAACATCACCCTGTGGATGGAGGTGGAACTGTAGTCTGATTGCTGGACCAGGGACAAGGTGATCGTTATCATTTAGAGCTGAGGGAACGCTCTGCATGCCCCTCACTCCAACCCCCTAGGCTGAACTCTTGTGTCCCAGTCCACATTTGATCCAAGAATGTCAGCAAATCCAACCACTGGTGACGCCACTGAATTCAACAATCCCCAGTGTTCAAACCAAGATCAGGCTTCTCTGGTGCAAGTCGACACCATCAACTGCAGGGAACAACATCATCACTGCAGGGAAACCTAACCCACAGAAACAAACTGTGCCAAAGAGAAGGAAGACACAGAAATATACATGAAATGAAACATACATGAAATTAAAACTCCAGGGGAAAATCTGAATATGACAGACAGACATGTGCAAGATACCTGAGGATGAATTTAGGGCAACAATGATAGACATACTCATGGAAATCAAGAAAACAGCAGAAGAAGAGCAATAGTATGACAAAAAAGAATAAATGAAGCAAGATATTAAAGAAATGAAGAACATGATAGCTGAATTAAAGAACTCAACAGAGTTACTCAAGAGTACAGTGGATGAAGCCTCCAATGGAATCAGTGAGCTAGAGGACAGGGCAGGCAAATGTACTCAGGCAGACCAGCAAGGAAAGCAAAGAATGAAAAGAAATGAAGCAAGCACCTGTGACCTATGGGGTAATATAAAAAGGAACAATATTTGCATCATAGGGGTCCCAGAAGAGCATAGAGAGAGGGGAGCAAACTATATTTGAAGAAGTAGCAACTGAGAACTTCCCTAACCTGAGGAATGAAGCAAGCCTCCAGATCCAGGAAGCTCAAAGGGTTCATAATAACACCCAGAAAGACCTACATCTAGACACATTGTCGTCAAAATGTCAAAAATATGAGGTAAAGAATCTTAAAAGCACCTAGAGAAAAATGAGTCACGTACAAAGGGAATGCCATGATATGTTTAAAATGCTGAAAGGAAAGAGTTTTCAACCTAGGATACTATACTCTGCGAGATTATCATTCAGAACTGTAAAAATAATGAGAAGCTTTTCGGATAAGCAAAAGTTAAAGGAATTCATCACAAAACCAGCCCTACAAAAAATACTGATGGATACTCTATCAAGTATAAAGAAATCCCACCTAAAAACAGTAAGCAAATATCAAAAGTGGGGAGGAAGAGAGGAAAATAAAAATGTAGATGGTTAGAATGAGTAAGACCAGTCTACTTTCAAATAAAAATAGACGATAAGCATAGAATTCTTAATGCTGATGTCAGGGTATCCTCAAAACACAACTCCAGGGGGAAAAACAAAGAAGAAAACAAAGGGAAATGAGTCAAAACATAGCTATACGAACCCAGCTAAGAATAGAAAGAGAGTAATGGACATTAGAACTCTTGTGAGGTGTGAAATACTCATAGAGTGAGATGCAGTTTCAATATCCTAAAATGCATATAGCATTGTAAACAAAAGAAATCAGTATTATTTAAATTTTTTTAAATGATAAAATACAATTAGAATTGTAATTAACAAACATTGGAACAGGAGCAGCATTTTTGTCCTTCAGGTGCTCAGAACTAATGACACAAGGGAAACACTTAGGAAGCTCTGTAATAGAATGAGCCAGTTTTCTTTGGAGTTAGCTAACATTTTCACTGAGTACTTTTTGTGTGCTAAGTATTTATATTTATTACCTCACTTTATCTTTACAAGAATTCTATGAGATTCTTATTTGGATGAAGTCACTGAAATTTAAGAAGCGCTAATTAGTAAATTGACTAATTGGTTGATAAATAACTAGAACTTTTTTTCCATCTGTGGACATCTAGGTCTATATTTTTAAGCAGTACTCTATACAGTGTGCTAATGAATAGCTGTTGTATCTAATAGTTTACCCAGCCATATTGAACAGAGAAAAAGGAGCCAGAGAATAGGGGGGAATAGAGATGTGGAGAGAAGTTACAATAGAATTGTTCAGAGACGTCACAGAAGGAAGATCAGTGGATACAGCTTTCCTAAAGGAACAGTGCTTTATTGTAGCCCTTTTGCACTGTTGTCGGTGAATTTTGAAGGCATGAGGGAAACATTTGGCACGAGTACAACCATTGCCTCTAAATGTTTGTCCTGTAGATCAAGTTAAAGACCGCAAGCTCAGTTTCTCTCATATTATGAGACAGTTAACTGCGCCGTCACAATTTTCAGACCTTATTAACCAGAGTATGTAGCCAAGCTTTCTTTTATTTGAAAACACTTTGTTCTGAGTTTCTCAGTAGACGTGTCCATATAGACATAGATTCGTTTTGCTGAGTTGGACAGTTCATCACTGTACCAGCCCCGAGGCGTCCCTGGAAACGTGTGGACTCTGCTCCTGAAGTGATTCATGAAGCAGGTATGTGCACAGCTGGTTGTAGTAGAAGAGTATTACGAGTGCTGTGGACACGCCAGAGAAACAGTTTTGTAGAAAGAATCACCGAAAGGGAAGTCAAGAGGCGTTTTTCTCATTCATACGATCTTACAGGCCTATATTGTCCACGTTGCTTCTCTGAGTGAATTGCTTTTCCCTCTATATTTGCTTGTTTCTGTGGTTTTTTTAGTTAATTCAGATGATTAAACAAATGTTTAGCTATTTTATACTAGTTGACATATCTTTCAGTTACTGTTTATAGCTGCATTTTTCAGTAAAATTCTTAAAACTGTATCTTGACCCAAATCAAGTATAAATCATATTAATGGTATAAATTAATTGCCTATTAATGTTATGTGAGTTGCTTTCTTTAATGAAGTTGGAAAATTCAAGATCTGATTTTTTTTTTTTTTTTTTTTTAGAATAAGTCAAGATTTGAAGAATGGCTTGGAGAAGAGGGCTTATATAGGCAGGCTTTTTTTTTTTTCTTTTAAACTTTCGACAGCATTGGTGGAATAAGCATTTGTTTTACACTGAGATAATCTGCTCATTCAACACAAAGTCATTTTATAAGTTTGGTCTGTCCACTGGAGAGGATTTCTAATTTTCAGACTAGAATCCTTCATTCCCTAATCCTATATTCCTCCATCTGTATTTTCATATTTCGTTGCTATACATTTATTTTCAGCATTCTATCACTGTCATAACATTACACAAATCAAAGGAATTGTTATTCAAATTTAGTAATTTAATTACAAGTATAGTCTCACCTCCATCATACTTTATTTGGCTTTTTGCACATAGGATTCGTTTCATGTAATGATATAGTATATAAAAATAACTTAAATTTCAGAATATTTTAGAATGAAAAATCATGTGGCCTATCGATGTGATAACCTTTGTAATTATAATTTGATTAGGCAGTTTTCATTCTGAGCTTTATTTTATTTTTTATTATCCATATGGGATCTTTTGTTCATTTGTTTTATCAGGTGCTAAATGATGTTAAAATTTATAGATAAAATTATGAATTTGTCTCTTTAGTTCTAGCTCATTTTTTGCCTCGTGAATTTTCAGGGTCATCTATTAGATACATATGTATTTAGAATTTTTGCGCTTTCCCGTTGGATTCCTATTCCTTTTATTTAAAATACTCTTCTCCTTGAAGTCTACTTTTCTAGTATAGTATTACTTTGTCAGCTTTTTTATCTTTATTGTTTGCAGGGTGTACCTATTTCTTTTTATTTCCAACCTGAAGCATGATTCTTTCCCCTAAGATATGTATCCTGGGTGCACGTTTCCGCACTCTTGTCTGACTGGGAACCGACTCTCCTTCAGTGCCGTTTGACCTCTGCTTTCTCTGTTCTGCCATCAACCCCAGAGCACTTGCTCTCTGGTAAACTTAGGTTCTTTCTTTCTGGGTACTCTAGCCCTTAGCTAAGGACTCACATGAGACATCCAGAAATTTCCCTGTCTGCCGCCTTACTCTGTGTTTTCTGCCCAGCGTTCAGCTGCTGCGGCTGTCCTGAGCCCTGTCCCTGCCTTTTCAGCTTGTCAGGACCACTGCGCATTGCTCAGTCACTTCATGTACGGTGCTTGGGGCATTGCCTTCAAGCAGAATACGGAGAATAACGGGTTTAAATGGTGGTTTCTCTTCTCTGCAAGTGTAGTCTGGTGCTGCCTGCTGTGGAAGCCTGAGGACAGTGGCTTCGTCTGTTTGACCACTGTGGTGGCTGTTGGCAGCGGATGGGCTGGCTGCTCCCAGTTGCTCTGTCTAGACGTGCCTGATTGCAGGGATGCATATTTGTGTTCATTATTCCAAGCTAAGACTTTTCTGTCTTATCTAGTAGTAGTTAAGTACGTTCAACAAACACAATTTCTTATCTGGGTTTTATAGGAGGAATAGCATTGTATGATTTTTCTAAAACTGTATAGCATTTTATACATTATCTGAACTGTACAAAATGATGGTTCTCCTATATTTACTCTTGGGAGGTCTTATTTTCATTAATAGAAACATTGATTCTAAATGTGGACAGAACTTGATGAAGGCAGCTAGAATTATATGTTGAATTTTTCTTAAAACTGGAAACTCAGCTAGTTATGAAATAAAAATTTATAAATATTGATTTGTCAGATATTCAGTGAATATTTTATTGCCAGTTCTGACATTGTGCTTGGCACCAGGAGTATACTGGAGAATAAAGGGGATCACTCCACCTCTGTTGAGCTTGCACGCTCGTCCCGGAGGCAGACAGTGGATACGAGGAAGCAACTGAAAGTTAATTACAGGTTAGGTATCTGCTAGGAGGAAGATGGTGGAGTTCTGAAGTGCAGAGCACCGAGTTCTTACTATTACAGTTTTGTGTGGGAATTTGTTGTTTATCCATTGAAATACAAATGAGGAAATCATATTTTAGCCAGGTGGAAAAGGAAGCTAGTTTCTTTGGAGAGAGGTGAAGTCAACTATTGTGATGGATTTTCTCATACCTTTCTAGTACTTGAAAGAGCTGAGGAAAGTGTTTGGTATGTTAGACGAACTGAAAGAATATGTGTACTTGCAATTTTAATAGTAAGAAAATGACAGGATTTAAATTGGGAAGGTGAGTATAGACTGGGGTTAGACTAACTCTGTAGAATATCAGAAGCTTATCTTCTTTGGTCCAACCCACAGTAGGGTGGCCATATAATTTGTTGTACAAAAACCGGCTTGCTTCCTTCCAAGTGAAAAAGACCGATAATCAGATAGAATATTAGGTTGGAAGATGTAACCTGGCTCTGTGCTAGGGAGCACGTCCTAATTGTGACCATGCACATACAGAAGTAGCATAGTTAATTCCTGCATGGATTTTGCATGCAGGTTACCTTTGGATCGTGATTCTTCTTATCGGCATAGCTGGCAGGCAAGTTACTCAATTTCTCTTATTTGTAACATGGGGAAATAATGCCTCATTAGGATTTTATGAATATTAAATAAGATAATATATGTATCGAAGCACAACATGCCTGGCACCTGGTCACCACCCAGACAGTAAATCATTCTTTCAGCAAATACTTACTGCAAGATTGTGATGTGCCAGACATTCTGTTAGGTACTGGCAATTAAGCAGTAAACATAGCTGAAAAATCCTTGCCCTCATTGGACTTAAATTTTAATGTGGAGTGATAATGATATAAGTGAAAAATAGAATGCAGCATGTTTATAAATGCTGACGTAGAAGTGAAAAAGAGAATATGGAATGATGAATGTGCCGGCAGCAGAGAAGGACTTGGTGAGTTGAAAGTGTAAGTAGGCTGGTCAGAATGGGCCTCACTGTGAAGGTGACATCTGAAGGAAGTGAGGGCTTGGGTCCTGCTGTAAGATGTCATTCTGGGTGGAGGACAAGCACTGCTAAAGGCCACAGGGAAGTGCTAGAGGAGTAACATGGTACGATATCTGTTTAGACGAGTCACCAGATTGGGTGGCGAGAATGATAGCAGGGTTACTAGCTCGGGTTATTGCAGGTAATTGAAATAAATGTTGTTAGTCTAGAATGTTATCAGTGCAGGTAGCTAGAAATGGTTGCATTCTAAACTACTTAAAGGTAGAATTGACATCATTTGTTGATGAGTTGAGAAAAAGAGGAGCCAAAGGTTTTTAACCGTGGCCACGGGAAGAATGGAAACGCCATTTACGGATGTGGGGGGATTGTAGGAGGGATACATTCGCAGATGAAGATCTGAAGTCCAGCCTTGGATATCTTGTTAGATATCAGAATATCAGTTTTGGCACTTATCAGATGTTACTAATTTCCAGTAAATGCTTACTACAATCATTTATTAAATACTTACTGGCTATGTGGGAGAGAGTTTGCTGTGTTATATTTTGGGATTACGATGCTCAAAAGTAGACACTGTCCTTGCTTTTATGGAATTTGCAGTCTGATAAGGAAGATTGGAATTAAGTAACAAAATTGTCTATCGTTTTTCCCATAAACGGACACCTTTTAAGCAGGATTCCTAGAAAGAAATAAGTTGATGTAACAAAGTCACAAATATCCTGATATCTAACTTGATTGGATCCTTTCTCTTAAACTTAATTAGCTTAATTAACATGAATAATGAAGCGTCATGAATTTAGCTTTATTTAGATGAAATGAATATCTATGTACTGAACCTAGCATTGAAGGTGTTGTATATTTCATGAAACAGACTGCTAAGAATTTTCTCCTTCATTTTTTTTATTAAAAGTGTTAATGCTTTTATTTTTTTATTAATGATGATTTCGTTTTGTAAGTCTTTAATAATAGCACTGTAGTATGATCTGTTCCTCTCTCACAGTGTATTCATTTTTCTGTTTTTAAAAAATAGGTTCGTCATAAGGCATCACAGAAGGTTTATGCTATGAAACTTCTTAGTAAGTTTGAAATGATAAAAAGATCAGATTCTGCTTTTTTCTGGGAAGAAAGAGATATCATGGCCTTTGCCAATAGTCCCTGGGTGGTTCAGGTAAGCACACTAACTTTTTTATAAGTTGTTTTTTTTTAATGCTTATTTAGAAGCATTGATTTTGCATGGTAAAAGTTCTGTTTCATTTGCATAGTGACAGTGCAGTAGTTTTAATGAAAACTGATTCAATATGCTTATTTAGCATTCCTAAATAGTGTGTCACATCAATGTGTCACATTGGTGTATGGAAGCAAATATTACTTGAAACTTTTAAAAAAATTCCTTTATAAAGCATCGAATTGCTTACCAGTATACCTTACTCTTGCCTGCTCTTTTTGTGTGTGTGTGCATGTGATTTACGTATTAGGAAAAAACAGTCTTTTTTGAAAAGAAAAAAATTGCTTCTACAAGAAAAATTTCGAAAATCTTATAGCCTTTATTTATAATGTAAGGCAATATTGGGGTTCCTAATTCAGCCTCTTACTTGACTGTGAAGTAAGAAAGTTATGATTCTGTTTTGTTTCCTGAAGTTCTGTCCCTCAATAATTTAGCTTCTGTAAGATGTTTTTCATGCTGATGTGTAATTCTGCAAAGACTTTGAACAAGTGCCCTGAGCAAGAGTTATATACCATTCATTGCATGTTCAGAATGCTTAAATGATCCAGGAGTCTCATACGTTGCTCATAGAAGGCATTTTGGAGATTAAAAAAATTACCACATTATGACTATGTAATTGATTTTTCAAAAGAAAGATGCAGCAGGAAGGAAGATGAGTAGACAGGCAGGCAGGAAGAGAGAGGAGAAAGAAGCACTGTTTTATTCAGTTGTTCACATTGGTTCCCCACCCTGGCCCTGGAACTCGAACAGGGATATGTGGCTTACACTTTTGGAGGCAGTTGACCTCACTGCTTCTCTACCAGAGGGACTGACTATGTAACTTAACTTAACATTTTGTTTCTTTTGCTTCTTTCATGATGCTGAGTTTCAGCTTTCCTCCTTCCCATTCATTTTCTTTATTGTAGCCAGTGAGTAGACATTCTAACATGTACAACTAAAACTAAAATTTTTATAGCAAATTATGTCTCATGACATTTTACTTGATTAAGGAATAATGATAATAAAGTATTTTCACTTTTAGCTTTAAATTGCTTTCATAGTAACATTCATTCCCACTTCTACTTTTTATTGATATCTTTGATCTTTAATTCTGCTAATTGAGATTTACAAAGTGTTAATTGATATGTAGAGTTATTTAATGGATCTGCAGAAGCCAGTCAACAGGGAGACTTTGTACAGTCGATGAAGTAATATATTATAGTCCTGCCTTTTGTATGTTTATGGTGAAAAAAAAACCTGTCACGCATCATTATATTTATGAAGTGTTTGACTTTGTCCAAGTGACCGATTTTTATTTGTTTCTAATTTTATTATTGATTTTCAATTTGTTGAGTGCATAGTCATCACTACTACCCAATTTTAAAATACTCTTGTCTTCTCAAAAAGAAGCCTTGAACTAATTAGCAGTTATTCCCAGTCCTCACTGACCCTAACGCCTAGCAACCCCGATCTGCACTGTGACTGCAGATGTGCCTCTTCTGGACTTTCCAGATCAGTGGGGCCGCTTGATAGATGATGTTTTGTAACATCTTTCAATTAGCATAATATTTTTAACTTCCATTTATATTATAGCATGTGTCTGCACTACCTTCTTTATGATGATCGATAATATTCTGTTGCGTGTACATAGCATATTTCATTCATTTATCAGCTAACAGCTACTTTGTTTCAATTCCTGTTGGAAATAACCCATTATTTTTCTTATTAATTAAATTCTTGTTTTATATAAACTTTTGACCCATCTGTATTTCTTAGACATATATTCTTTGTGGGATTTGAATTCAGTAGATGAACATTGACATATTTTACAAACTCATTCTTTTGCTGCTAGAGGAGATCTTTTTTAAAAAACCATCTGTATGTGCAGTTTGCTGTGTTCTTTGCCTGTTTTTAAAGTGTCCTTCCTTTTATGGAAGGGCTTTCTTGCTTTCTTTGTGGTTTTATTAACTCAAATAGGTAAATACTTAAAAGATTTAAAATAATTTAAGTGTAGATATCTCTTTCAAATCTCTAGTTTCTCTTTTGTCCCCATTAGTGTGTGGAAGAAACCTAGATTTTCCTGATTTCATCCTTGTGTAGTTAACGTATTCCTCTTTCTTTTCTGTTTTGGTAATTAGTAGTTAAATTTAGAGACTGAGATTGATGCGTAATGTGGGCAGAGAGTGACAGGATCCCTTCACGGATAATGTTTTATCCTGTCAGAAACTGGTATCCAGTTATCTCTCTGTTACTTTACCAGCTGCTGTGCCCTGTGTTTGGATTCGTGAATTTATTAAGGATTACAGAGTGGAGGTTGTCAACCTCAAGCCTTCTTTCGTGATTGTGGTGACAGTATGCTTCTATGAAGAAAAATATTTCCGCATTTACTAATTGATTACACAAAAGTAAATTCATAGAGGATGGACTTCATTCTTTCTTTGTATTCACCAGTTTTCAAAGTAAGGGATTCGTTTCCATTTTTCTTCTAAAAGTGACCAATTGGGGGGAGTATCATTTTGAATTTGTGGGCTTACAACCTATTTGATGAGCTTTGGTACTTTGAACCATCCTATTGCTGTTCAAACTGTTACCCTTTTGACCAGTAGAATCATGTTTAGGTTGGCTCCTTAGTCCTTTTGATACAGCCGTAGTCGTCTTTGGCGGCTTACTTGCTGTCGGGTGTAACAGGGTGTTCTGGGTTATCTAGTGTATTTTCTGCTTTTGACATGGAATTAACCATGCTTATGGTCCATCTTTCGTTGTGTGTTTTATTGAAAATATTTTTGTTGACGTAACATTGCATTCCAACCTGCACATTTCAGTGTGCATCATCATAAATCAGCATCAGCTTACAGTATATTAAGTTCACCAGTAAAAGTGCTGTTCCGCCCTTTACCACTCCTTGACCCTTTTTACCCCATCTCCACCTTCCTTCCCTCTTCCCCTTCCATAGCCAGTGCCTTGGTTTAATAGTCTAAACATTTGTTTTCGTTTTATTTAGTATACCTGTTCATTCGCTTTCTCTATGTACCACGTATGGATGAAATCATGCAGTGTCTTTCCTTGTCCGATTTGCTCTATTAAGCATAATACCTTCTAGGTCCATCCATATTATTGTGCCAATGGCAAAATTTCGTCTCTTTAGGTAGCTGAGTAATATCCCATTGTGTGTATCTACCACATCTTAATCTACTCATCGGCGGTGGGTACTTTGGGTCCTTCTAGCTCTTGGCTGTTGTAAATACGGTTGCAGCAAAATGGGGGTGCATACATCTCTGAATTAATGTTTTTGTGTTTCTGAGTAAATATCTAGTAGGTTAACTGGATCATATGGAATTTCTATTGCTAAGTTTTTTGAGGAACCTCCATTCTGCTTTCCATAATGGTTGCACCAATTTACACTCTCACCAGCAGTGTGTAAGTGTTTCTTGTGTCTCCACATCCTTTCTCCCTGTTGTTTCCAGTCTCCATAATAGCCATTCTCCCAGGTGTGAGGTGATAGCTCACTTGTTTTGCTTTGCATTTCCCTAATGATGAGAAGATGAGCATCTTTTCATGTGCCTGTTAGCCATCTGTATGTTGTCTTTGAAGAAGTGTCTGTGCAGAATCCTTGCCCATTTACAAAAAAAATATATAATTATTTTATTATTGTTTCTTTTGTTTACAAAGCCGTACTCATTTTTACGTAATGAACTCGCTTCTCGGTCTATGAGTATCCCACCACCGGAGTTCCAGTGCCCTTTGCCATCACCGTCTGCCCTCCCCGCCCCCGTCACTGGCAGCCATCTTCTTGTGTCCTGTGAGTTTTTTTTCTGGGGTTTATTCGTTTATGTGTTTCATTTCATTATATTCCACATATGAGTGAAACCATCCTGTATTTTTTTTTTCCTTGACTTATTTCAACTTCATATGATTCCCTTCAGATTGTTCCCTTGCCCATTTTTAAATTAGTGTGCTTGTTTTTTTAACTATGTGGAATTTTGTGAATTCTTTATATGCTTTTGATATTAACCCCTTGTCAGATGTATTGATGTGCAACTATATTCTCTCATTCAGTAGGATGTCTTCTCATTTTGATCATTTTTTGCTGTTTAGAAGCCTTTGGTTCAATATAGCCCCTTTGTTTTTACTTTGTTTCCCTTCGCTGCTGGAGTTGGGTCCCTAAAGATCTCTCTAGACTGATGTCAAGTAGCAGGTGGCCTGCTTTTTCTTCTGTGTATTTTAAGGTTTCACCCCTTACCTCCAAGTCTTTAATCCATTGTTTAAGGACAGATTTCTAGCATTGGAATTACTAGGTAATAAGGTATACATATTTAAAATTTAAATTTCCCTGCGAAAAATATTTTTACAAGCCTGTATTACTCTAATCGCGCAATAGATGTTTTAATGTCACTACTTTTTAAACAAATACTGGATATTGTAATTCATTAAAAAATTAGTTGAATCCTTGAGAAAGAAGATGTTGCTTCTCCTTGATTGCTTATAGGTTTAGCTTATTTCATGTTAATCAGTAATTTGTACTTCTTCTCTGTTGCTTATCTCATTTTTCTAACATTTTGTTTTGCTTTTTAAAAATTAGTATGCTAGAGTGCTAATAGAACCTTACTTATGAATCTTGTAATATGTTCTCTGTATTACTTACCTGCTGCTCATTGAATGTCCATTTCAAGATGTGGTCAGATCTGTAGATTGTCAGCTTTGATTCTTGCCGGGCAGCACCTTCCCTGCCTTTCAGATTATGAACATGTTCCTTAACTTTATTAAACCTATTTATGTTTTCTTGGGCGGGGGGCGGGGGGTGTCTATTTCTAAGTCACAAGGAATTTATTTCATTTTATTTAGTAGGATTTATTTTTCCCCAAATGGGTAGCTAGTTTTCCCAATGCTGTTTGTAAAAAGGCCACATTTTCCCCATGAAAATGAAATGTCCTGTGTGTCAGACTAAGTTACCATATACATGTAAATTTCTCTTTTGACTTTGTTCCATTGCTTTGGTGTGTTATTGTTGTTTATTGATATTGTTATTTATCTTGATAAGTTAATTTCTGTAGTTTTTCTTTTATTTTGATATCTGGTAGAACAAGTTTCATTGTTCTTTTATAATAGTCTTGTGATAATTCTTAAAATTTTTCTTTATGAAGTTAGAATTAGCCTTGCATTGCTTTAGTAGATTGATAGTTTTTTTTATTTTGAAATATTAGAACTTCTCATAACAATATAGTTTGTCTCTGTATAGAACTTGATCTTTAGTAAAGCCACTTCACTTTTCTCCCAGTAGGTTCAGAAGACATGCATAAGAAAACTTTAAAAAATATGTAAATAGTGCAGAATGCAAAAAAAATTGCATTGGCCTTCTGTGTAGTGTGATTAGTGTACAGGTTTCATCTTTATCTTTCTGTTGTTACTAAACTTCAGGAAGTAGACTTATCTTCCTCAGTTATTTATTAAAAATATTTCTTATCAGGCATAGTATTGCACTACTTGAAGTATTTCTGTTACCATCTTTTAAGATTGTTTTCTTATTTAATTTGTTATTATAGTCCACTAAAAAAATTTCAAAGTAATAAAATTTAAATATTGTGTTATGATATTCTCAGTAGAATTCTGAATTTTATTTACTAGTATTTTAATTAATGTTCCATCTATTTGCAAAAGTGAGATCTGGCCTTTAATTTAGCTTTTTTCTAATACGGCATCTTTTTGGTTTTCATATGCTGGTGAGACTAATAGTCATAGTTTTGGAGAGTACATTACTTTTTTCTGCGCTTTGGTGCAGTTTATAGAAAAGAACAATTCTTTCCACGAGGCTTGATTCTCCCTGTTTGCAAATCTTTCAAGAAAAAAAATTTCAGTGTACTTAATTCTGTTTGTTACAGTCAATTCCTAACACACCCCAAAGTAAAAAGTAAGTATATCAAATACTGTTTTACTCAGCAATTACCAGCCATGACCAGCCTTGTTCAGTCACACCAAGAATTGGCAGATTTTTTGGTAAAAGATCAAATAGTAAATCTTTTAGGCCATGTAGTCCATGATAAGGCAAAAGCAAAAAATATGTAGATGCTTAAAAGAAAACAAAATTCTGCAAATTTTTATTGATGAAATTCGAAAAAGAATAAGTATAATTTTAAAAATATAGGTCTGTTAGGAGAATGAAATCATTTACTGATGATTAAAATATTTTACTTAATTAGGGTTTCCTATCAAAATTGATTGCAGATGTCTTCCTAATGCTAGATGTGATGAAATTTTACCTTATTAGTAATGCAGCTTATTAGTAATTATCTTTTCACACAGCTAGGTACTGCCAAATACAATTATCCGCCAGTGCGTAATTTGTTTTTTAGTAGATTTTATTTCTAAAAAATTTTAAATTTACAGAAAAATAGAACAGGCAGTAGAGAATTTTCATGACTCCTGTATAGTTACCCCAATTATTAACATCTTACTTTAATAAGGTATATTTGTGACAATGAGTGAGCCAATATTGATAGAGTATCATGAACTAAAGTTCATAATTTATTTAGACTTCTTCTTTTCTACCTAATGCCCTTTTTTGGTTTCTGGATCCTATCCAGAGTAGTATATTACATTTAGTTTTCAAATCTTAGACTTTTCTTGACTTTGACAGTTTCTCAGACTTATTTTTGATGATGTGTTTCAGCTCTGAGGATTGTCAGATGTGTTTACTCTTCTGTTGGAATCTGGTGTTTTTCTCATCTGGGTATGGGTTTGAGAAAGTGTCTACAGAGGCAAGGCGCTCGTTCATCACATCATTTCAGGGCGCATACTGATGCCTTCTTTATGACAGTTGGTCTTGATCATAAGCATATGATTTTGATTGAGCATATTTACCACTTGGAAGGCATATATAGAATTCTTTTAAATTCTTCTCTTCATGTTTATCTCTTGAGCAATATCATTATATGTTAGGTAGAAGCTCTTGAAGTGAGAAGTTTAAATGGAATTTGAAATACAGGTATTTCCTTTGCACTTGCATTCAGGTTGAAAAAATGCTGCTGGAACTGTGAGACTCTAGTTCGAACTCAGAAAACAGATCTATTGCAAATTTGTGGAGGAATGGTGATCTTGTTGAATTAGTGTTTTCTCAACTTCTTTGACATTGTTTTACCTGGATATGACCCACGCAGAGGCAGAGGCTAATTCTTCTCTCACTTCTAACTTGACACTGACTTCTCCGCACCCAGTAACTTCTGTATGGCATCAGGAAAAACTGTTGACTCCTCTGGAGACAAAGACAACCAACCACTCAGAATCAGCTACCTTTTACAGTTCACTTTGATCCTGCTCCTGGTGTCCTCAGCTCTGAGCAACCGTTGTTGCTGGAAGACTAATAGTCTTAAATTGATTTTCTCTGACACATTTCTTTGGCCAGTGCAATCAAACACAATTAATTAACTCACCATGGTAAAATGGCTTTTCCTTGTTTGCCTAATAAATAAGCCATCTGGAAACTTTCTTTGACTTCAGTCTTAACAGATGTTTAGCAAATTTTAACACTTTACTGTTGTCAGTTTTAATCTTTTAATTTTAAAGTATTGAAACATCACACAGGAACTCTTAAATTGCCTATTTAAATCTCTTGCTCGTTTTTCCATAATGTCTGAATTAAAAAATACTGATTTGTAGGAATTCTTTATTTGTGTTGGCTGTGAGTTCTTTACTGGCTATACGTACGTGTTATACATGAACAACTTCTCCCAGCTGTGACTTACCCATTTTGTTTCACATTTAAAATAACTACAAACTTACAGGTAAGCTGGAGTTAAAGTACAAAAGACCATTTTCTGATCATTTAAGAGTAAGTTGTTGCTGTAACATCCCATCACCCTCCCAGTATTAAATATGTGCTCACTACAGGCATTCACTACGCGGCCGCAGAAACATTCTTCAAAATGAGCAAGTTCGCACGGATGTGTTACTGATTAATCCTCAGAATCCCAGTCAAGCTTCACTGGTTGTCCCAGTAATATCTTTTATGGCAGGAGGATCCAGTTCCGAATGACATTTGTTTTATTTTCTTTCAATTTTGAACATTTTCTCAATCTTCTCTTGACTTTCGTTTGACATTTGAAGTTTATAGTTCTTTTGCATACTCGGTTGAATTTGTCAGATGTTTCCCTAGGATCTGATTCAGTTTTTGCATCTTTCTTAGTACTCTCTGAAAGTGATGCTGTGACCTCACTGAATTCATCAGGTCATTCTCCATTACAGGTGTATTTACAGTGGACCCACTGCAGACCATGTTACAGTGATCACGTGTTCAAGATGGAGAGTTCCTCTTTTACCCCTGTTCTGATTTTGTGGGGAAGTACTTTGAAACTGTGTAAATATCCCATTCCTCATAACCTCTTCCAGTTATTTTTATCTCTGTGAACTCATGATTTCGTATTTTATTCAAAGGGTGTCATCTCTGGATGTTCAGATTGCTCTCGTCTGGCCAGCTGGACCTCCTTCAAGTGGCGTCTATGTTCCTTGGCCTTGTTGAGATTGTTTGAGCATTCTGTCCCAACAGGATGTGCAGAATTTATCTTTACTTACCCTGCCCTGTGTACAATCAGATATTTCTCAGAAAGACCCTGGTCCCTTTTGGTTTAAACAGCATGAGAAACTCCTGTCTTGGTGTTAAATATGTGCATGGCTGTGGAGATGCCACTGCTCCTAGGCATTCTCGGTGGATTGAGCCCGTCTAGACAGACAGATGCACACACATGCAGACACACACACAGCTACATCTTTTCTGTGTTTGCTGTATCTACTATGTGTTATTGAAAATCATGGGCTCACACTAATAGTTCTCAGTCTAACTGTAGAATTTATTCTAGTTTTCTTCCTTTACCTGTGACTTTTTCCTCCAGCTGTGGGAAACCAGGCTTTCCTTATCTTTAATACACTTAAATACCTGCTCAGTGCTCCTGGGTATAACCTGTATAACAAATCTCTATCTTTGCTGCCCCTAATCATCATCCTAGGAAGGCCCCTCTCGTCTCCCTCGCTCCTCCTCTGGGCTCTGATTCTTCAGTCCTGGCAGTCTCTCCACTCCTCTTCCCTTTGGGGATCTGGTGTCACTGCCAGTTTTCCCTCTGCCGGAAATCCTGTCACCCTGCTTGGACCCAGATAATCCACGACAGCCACTGCATCTGTGACCCTTTTGAACTCTGATACTCTTTGTATGACTTGCCTATTGACTCCCTTGGTAGCATATTTTGAGCAATAGCAATCCTTAATTCTGAAATAGAATTCTTTAATCAAACTGTTATGATTATTGCCTTTTGTGTTCATTTAAGAACTTTCTTCCTACTTTGATGTTGATGAAGATCCTCTGTTATCTTCTTGATTTTTTATTTTTGCCTGTGGTAAGCCCAGACTGATTATTTTTAAATTGGATGTTACTTAAGAATTGTCTTTGTTTCAGTACGGTGATCTAGTTATTCCAACATCGGGTAATGGAAGGGACTTTCCTTCCTGCACTGGTGTGCACTGTCTCTTTTGTTATAACCCAGATGTCCTATGTGCCTATTCTGTTTAGGGGTCTTCTGTTCCACTCACTTGTTTCATTTGTGTGTCCTTGCCCCACCATATCTTGGTGTTTTAACATGTTGTTTAACTTGCATAATATTGGTTGGGTTTCTTTATCTGTGGGTTTATAGAGCTCATCAAATTTGGTAATAACTTGACCATTTTTTCTGTCTTGGACCCCCCCACCCCTGCATCTCGCATTCTCAGACTCTAGCCACTCAGAGTGTCGCCCCTCCACGCCGCTTGTTTTGTCTGTCTCTGTCTCTCTCTCCTTGGTACTATTCCGTGGTGCCACTGTTGTGTTTGTTAGCTTGTTTATCCTGGCCTTGTAGATGTTTTTGGCCTCAGTGTACCCTGTGGCTCAGAACCTACTTCAGGCTGGGTACAGACTGTGGACCTGGGTCCAGACCCAGGATGGAACTTTTTTTCCCTTCATGCTGACTTTTGTAAAAGAATTTTTTTTTTTGGCAGTCTTTTTTTGGCTGATCTTTTCTTCTATTGTGTCCAGTCTAACTTGAATCCCATCCCATTGAAATTCTTTCACTTGGCAACATAGTTTTGAGATTTATCCATAATGTAGTCTATCAATAGTTCCATTCCTTTTTATTACTGATCAGTATTCTGTTGTATGGATATAAAATCATTTGTTTATCCATTCATCTATTCACAGACATTTGTGTTGTTTCCAGTTTTTGTCTTTATGAGTAAAGTTGCATTATTGTTTGAGGATCAGGTTGTACAATTCAGTGATGTGTGAGTATATTTATGGAGTTGTTCTCCTATCACTGCGATACGACTTTACACCATTTCCACCATCCTCACATGATCACTTTTATCCATTTGTAGTCATTTCCCATTTCCTCCCAGTCCCAGGCAACTGCAAATGTGCTTTCTTTCTCTTCAGTGCCCTCTGGATATTTAGTTAAATCATATCATACGTTGTCTTTTGTATTTAATCTCTTTCCTTTAACATACTGTTTTTGAAGTTCATTTTAAAGTAGCATATGTTATACTTTATTTTTTTAGTACTAAATTGTTTTCAGTTGAATGGTGTGTATAATAAATATATTTGGTCTTTGTCCCCAGTTCCTAGGACAAAGATTCAAAAGCTCTTGGATTTCTGAGTGGTAGGAGTATCTTTGTTATGCTAATTAGGCCACTATTGGTGACCCTTTGATAGCTCTGTGATGAAAGCTGACCCCCAGAAAGAATAAGCTTGTGATTAAAGGCTAAAGACTTTGAGATGGCCAGCTTCTAGGGAGAGGAGGGAAACTAGAGATCCATTTAAATCGCATGGCCAGTGATTTAATTAATGATACCTGTTTAATGAGATCCCAGTAGGAACTTTTACGATATTGACACTGTGGTGCTTCCTGGCTGGTGAGCACATGGATGTGCGTGTGCAGGGTGGGTGTGCACCCTGATTCCACGAGAAGGCAGAGAATCTCTGCTCCCTCCCCGACTCATCCTATATGTACCCTTCTTTTAAAGTGGTTGTCGTTAAGTCTAGTGCTTTTCCCGAGTTCGGTTGCTGAGTTCAGTGATAATTCCTAGTGAATGATCGAAACTGAGGGGCTCGTGGAAACTCTTAGTTTGTGCTGTCAGAAACGCGTGTGGTCTGAGACTACCCCATCTGACGACTTTGGGCAGTCTTGTGGAAGGCCGAACCCCATGTCCTTTGTTCGTTTACCAGTTGATGAATACTTGAATTGTTTCCACATAGGGATTATGATAAATAATGAATATGTTGCCACAGATGTTTGCATACCGATCTTTTGTTGGCATATTTCATTTCTCTTAGGTTGATGCCTAGAAGTGAAATACTTGGTTATATGGTAAATGTATGTTTAATGCTTTTAGAAATTTCCAGTCTGTGGCATTTTTATATTCTTACCAGAGTGTTTGCGGTTCCAGTTTCTCCAGTCTCAAGCCAGCACTTGATATTTTTTAAATTGTTTTTATTATAGTCATTCTGACGAGTGTGAAGTGGAATCTCATTATAGTTTACATTTACATTTTCTGATGTGCCCTTGGGGTTTAGTTAGCCTGACTTACATCCCAGGGACCTGGGTTCAAATCCCAGGGCAGGGGTTGGGAGTGGAACAGTGAAGATAATGAACAACTGAATAAAGAAAGTTGTTTTGTTTTTCTCTCTTGCTGCCTGCTTGCCTACTCCCCTTCATTCCTGCCTGTACCTTTCCTTAAAAAAAAAAAAAAGAGTTCACATATGACTGATGATAGTGAGCATCTTTTCATGAGTTTGTTAAATACTCATATCTCTTCTTTGATGAAATATCTATTCAATTTTTTTGCCTTTTAAAATATTAGCTTGTTTTTTTAATCATGTTTATAGAGTCCAGATACAAACCCTTATCATATATATCACAAGTATTTCTTTCCAATCTGTGGTTTGTTTTTGCATTTGATTAATGGTGTCTTTTGAAGCCAGAGCATTTTGATTTTGATAAAGTCCTATGTATCAGATTTTCAATTTGCCAATAATGGTTTTTGGTGTTATAAGAAACCTTTGCTTATCCAAGGTCATTAAGATTATTTTCTCCTTTGTTTTTTTTTCCTAAAAGTTTTTCTATAGTTTCAACTCTTAAATTTTGTCCTATGATCTATTTTGAGTTAATTTTTGAATCTGATGTGAAATAAAGGTCTAAAATGTTCATCTTTTTGTCTCTGAATATCCTGTTGTTCAAGCTCCAATTTGTTGAAAAGATTATCTATCCTTTCTAAATTGCTCTTGCATCTTTGTAAAAATAATTTATTGGCACGCCCAGGTGGCCTAGCAGATTAGTTTGCCGCGATGAGTCCATATACATCCCAAGGACCTGGGTTTGCAACCTGGGGTTGGGGGCAATGACTAAGATGAACAACTAAATAAAATAAAATAAAAATGCTTCTTTCTCCTCTCTCTTCCTGACTGCCTGCCAGACTTCATTTCTGCCTTCACCTTTCCTTAAAAAAAAAAAAAAAAAAAAAAATTGACCCACAAATACATCCGTTTATTTCTAAATGTTGGTCTGTTCCTAGATCTGCATGTCTATCCTTATGCAAATACTTATTTGATTACAGTAGCTTTGTGTGAGGTTTGTAATGGGGAAATAGAAATGCTCTCACTCTGTTCTATTCTAAGATTATTTGGGCTCTTCGGGGTCCTTTGCATTCCCCATATACATTTTAGGATCATTTTGTTAATTTCTGGAAAACAACTACTAGAGTTTGCATTCAGTCTGGTGATCAATTTGGCAAGAATTGTTATCTTTATAATAGTCTTTTGATCCAAAAACATGCAGGAGTCTCTCGAGTTATTTACAGCTTTCCTCTTCATCATTTAACAGCATTGTCTCCCTCTGTCTGTCTCTCTTTCTCCTTCCCTTCCTCCCCTACTCCAATTTGATAACCAACCTTACAATGTTTTTTCATTCTTTTTTCCTTATACTGTAGATCATCTTCTATTTTTAAATTACCCTAGATTGTGGTTTAATTCTTTCAAGCATTTTTTTATGTCAGTTATTTATTAGTTTTTCTATATTTTTTTGTTTTTCCCTTTCTTAGGCCTCACATAATCTTCTTACTTTGATTTTGTCAAACTATACCCCTGAACAAATTCTTTCAAATAATTTTAATTCCAAAGCTCTGGAGTTCTCTGCCTCCATTATCAGTCTTGTCTAATCAGTCTTTTGAATAGTTTTGACTTTCATATTTAAAGCGGTTCTTGTTTCTTCTTGTAAACGTTCCTTGACTGTTAACTTTCTGCTTTTAAATTGCCCTTGCTTCTATTTCATAATGCTAGTTTTCCTCAAATCTCAATTCCTGGTTTTTCTCCTGCCGTGTTTGTTATTTGAATGTTTGCCTCTGGGAGAAGTGGTGCACAGGTGGTCTGTACGGACCCTTTCCTTCTGAGGCTGTGGTTTCTGTCTCTCCTGGGGGTCAGTAGCAAGCCGTCTCGGGGTGCTCTGGTCCCAGCGCCCCTGCTTTAGTCCAGGTGCTGGTCATGCTGCCACTCGCTGCTCTTGTGGGCAAGGCGATGGGGAAGGGGAGAGAGGAGGCTCCGTTTGAAGCGTCCTCACACTTGGGGCCGTGAGGCTTCTTCCCTCCTCGCACCATTGCATCTAGTATTGCTTAGATTCTCTGCACTGTTCCTACCTCCTCAGCTCCAATGCGGGATTTGTAAGCAGTATTTGTTTTGCTTTCAGAAAGCTATTTTTTTTAAAGATATGAACTACTCTGTCATTCTTTCACCTTTTATGTTCCTCTTTCTTATTCTATTTCTCTTTTAAACTGTCTCTATTGGAATAGATTCCCCGGTGTGCCTTGGTGTGGAGCAGCAGTGAGGTTCGCTGCCTCCATCCAAGTGGAATCCATATATACACACCCCGAGGTCCTGGGGCCCGGAGGAACAACTGAGCCACACACCTCAATCAAAATAAAATACTGCTTCTGTTTTAAAAATGGGTTTCTGTGTTCTCCAAGTGGGAGAATGATTGGTTTAGACATATTTCGATAGAAAACATGAAGATACCCATAAATGCTGTAAGGTTTTTCTGTAATAATTTTCCATTGAAGATGCCCACATCTAAAAGATTTCATAAATTCCAGCTCATTTCAGGTATAAAATAGTTGGTCTTTTTCCCCAGTGATAATATTTTTTGGGTTTTGTTCTCTTTGGGGTTTTTGTTTTGTTTGTAATCATTTCTTTCTGTCTTGCGTTCTAGCTCTTTTGCGCCTTTCAGGACGACAAATACCTGTACATGGTCATGGAGTACATGCCGGGCGGGGACCTGGTCAATCTCATGAGCAACTATGACGTACCCGAGAAGTGGGCCAAGTTCTACACCGCGCAGGTCGTCCTTGCCCTGGACGCCATACACGCCATGGGCCTCATCCACCGGGATGTGAAGCCAGACAACATGCTCCTGGACAGACACGGGCACCTGAAGCTGGCAGATTTCGGCACTTGCATGAAGATGGATGAAGTAAGTGACAAGCAAGGAAAAACATGGTTAGTTTTTTGAGATACAAAATTAAAGACACTTCAAATCAGGATTTTGCAGTTTCAAGCAAAGATAAATTGAATTTTGCTAATCGTGTGGTGTCTCAAGCAAGGTAATACAAAGCCGATCAAAGCACTTAGTCATCATGCATCCGTTGTCGTGCTTTGTTAGTTCTCCTGACTCCAAGACAAGGGGCCACTTAGATAATAGTTGTTTCCTCGTAGAATGCTGACAGTTGCCGCCACCAGCCGAAGCTAGTTCAGGTGTGTACTGATGCAGATGGAGCAGGACCCAAAATGTAAAGTCAGATGCATAGGTGTTTCTAGTGCCATTGTTGTATTCTCTGTATCTGTATTTTTCCTTGGGGAAAAAATAAGTGAAATTTGTGTTACTCTCTCCTACCTAACTCACCTGCAACAACCACGTAAAATAAACTTGGGGCCATAATCTATGGTGGTGCCTTACCTATTGAAGAATTCATATGATGATTAAAATAATCAGTAGTACTAAGCTCATAGCTAATTATGTTGTTGGTTTATTTCCATTGCAAAAACTGTGCCACTTGTCTTTTTCTCTGTGGGTATGCTGTAATTCCTGATGAGGAGGAGTTTTTTCTCTGTTGCTTTTGATTCCTGTTAGAACTAGGCAGTGATTTATATATAAGATTTTCTAAATTTAATCTATAGACAGCAAACTGCATATCATCTTTTATATGGTTTTTATAACCTTCTTGTATGCTTATATAGCTAATCTTATTTCTGTTAGTTACCTCGTCTAGGCATTTATTTTGAATTGGGTTTTTTCCTCTTCTCTCCATCTGTTAGCTATTGCATGTCATCTGTGTGACATTCGCTTTTAATGATTGTCCTGCCTTCACAAGTGATCCATATTCTTCTAAGCTCAATTCAGATATTACCTCATCTAAAAACGTTTCACTGACACTGCTAAGCTAATGAACATTTGTCTAATGTCATAACGTCTGTCGTGTCCCAACTTATTTAGAATCTGTGCTGTGTTTTGTAGGCCATTCGTGTCTATCAAGATTTACATGCCCTGTCTGCCGAGCTAAAGTTAGCATTCCTTTGCATCTTTGGTCTTCTTAAGCCTGTTCTGTCTGTGTTAGTATTTGGTAGGTTAGTTTTTTTTTGTTTGCAAAGCTCCCTCTTGTGGTATTTGTCATAAACCACTGTGAGAGGATTTACAGTGAAAACGTCCTTTAATGACAATGAAGCTTGAAATATTTTTTAATAGAATGCTAAACCTTTTTTCTGTTGTATTTAGAGAATAATGGTTATGCACTGTGCTTCCATGAGTATATTCTGATTTTAATTAATTAATCAGCAGCCTTTGGGAGGAGGAAGAGAAATAAATTGCACCACATGATTTTAGGGCGGACAGAGGTGGTTAAGGAAAGAAAAGGTGTAGTGTGACGGTCCAGGAAGAGGACTGAATGTGACATTTAAAAATTAACATTACAGGCATGTAGGCATATACTAAATTCAGCTATTTAAATATATTAAAGCGTCATTACAAGGCAAAATATACAAATTATATAGTTTGTTATCTCTTTTAACTCATTAGTTGAATTAATACATATATGTATAGTTGAATTAATTTTACTCGTTGGTTCATAGCAGTATCTTTAGTAGTCCACACAAAGACTCTTTTTTTATTGTTTCCTTCCTTTCACTTTTTGTCTTATTCTCTTTCCCCAATAGACAGCCACTGTAATGTGTCTAATAAAGCTCGTATAGACTGTTAGTATAGTATATGCTTATATAAGTAGAATGATGATAAAAATGTCATTTTGTTTACATTTTTCACTCAACATGTTCTTTTTATTTTTTTTATTTTTTTATTTTAAAGGAAAGGTCCTGGCAGGAATGAAGATGAGCAGGCAGGCAGGGAGAGGAGGAAAACCACTTTATTTATTTTGTTTAGTTGTTCATCTTGGTGGTTCTCTCTGGCTCTACTCATGAACTGGGTCCCTGGGATGTATGTGGTCTGCGCTGGCTAGAAATGGTGGACTTACCTGCTGGGGCCACCAAGGCGTGTCTCAACATTGTTTTAGATCTATTCTCGATATACATAAGTTAGCTCATTGCATCATAGTGTCCCATAGTATCCTCCTAATAATTTTATTTGTTGGATTCTTAGGTCCTATCCAGCACCCTACACCAACAGTATATGTTGAACATCTTCATGCATGTCCCTTGTGCATCGTGACAAGGGTTTCCTATTAACAGAAACCTAGAAGTGAGAATACCCTGTCACAGATGCAGAAAGTATTATCTGATCTACAGAATGGCTGCACATGTTTATGACCTGTTGCCGGAATTGCGTGAGAGGTCCTGTCTTCCATGCATTCTTCCTGTTACTCACGCTCTACCGGTGCCAACTTCATTGCTGTAAAGTATTTTATAAAAATTGCATTCGCCTTAGAGCTATAATGTCAAGCCTTCATATACTTGCCAGTCATTTCTCTTTTTGTGAACTGTACCAGTGGTGTGTGTCTTTAAACAGTGAACCCGAAAAGTATTGTTTTACCTCAATAATAATGAAAACAACGTTGAAGAACAAAATAACTTTTATTAAAAACTGGAGTACATAGCATTTATAATTTTATGTTAGTTGTTAATGGAATAGTGTTCATTGCAAGTTTCAGTTCCTCACTTCGCTTGTTTATTATTGTTACTGTCTAAAAGCTGTTAGGAATGTTCGTAGTTTCCTCCTCGCTCATCTCTTCATCTTTAGTAGGGACTGCAAACTAGAGCGCAGGACCTTATCTGGCCTGTGAATGGTTTTTTATAGCTCCTGTGCAAAAATGGATTTTTTAAAAGGAAGGTATGTGTAAGAGACCCTATGTGGCCCACAAAGCCCAACCATCTGTCTCCCGTAAAAGTTTACCAACCGTCTATAGAGATGTCAAATCATCTTTTAACAAATCTGGCTTCATATAAAGCATTATGCACGAATAAAAACAAACCTAAAATGCAGCTGTAGATGCGCTCTGATGGAGTAATGGTTGGGCTCGCTGCCTCTGGTCAAGCACAGTCCACATCCCAGGAACACGTTTTGTGTTTGCGGCTGGGGTGGGGAGGGGCGCACCCAAGATGTACCGCTAAAATAAAACTAAGGTGCTGCTTCCTCCTCTCCCTACCTGCTGCTCACCTGCTGCCTTCATTCCTGCCTGCACCTTTCCTTAAAACAAAACAAAACAAACTAAAATTAAAACCTGTGAGACAAAAATAATTTACTACCAACAATTGGGAGTAATGATAACTCATTAAGTTCTATCATTGGTAGATTGTGGGTCACACAGTTTTCCGGATGCTATTACTCTGTTTTTTTCCTAAAAAAGGATCTGGATGTGAGCGACAGTCACAGCGTGTTTACATGTAGACATGTCTCAGTGACAGCCGAGAAGTGCCGCTGCTTAAGATACTTGTGTGAATTTCGCAAGTTCCTTTTTGCATTTTGCAAAAAACAATCTTTTTGAAATTTGCATTTCAAAACAATCTTTATCACCTATTATGAGACATTTCATATTAGTCTTTTAAATTGCCTAAGAATAGTATCTACTAGTTTCCATTAATAGTTTACTGTATATCCTTTGGTTAAATCGAGGCTGTAATTTTCAAAAAGCTGACTGGTAAATTATTGATGTTCTTAATCTTTCTGCCAGTGACATCAGTTTTAAAAATAAGACATTTGTACTCTTCTTTCTGAAAAACACTATTTTCTGCAAAATTGTACCTGTAAAGGAACAGATATATGGGACGACCAGGGACAGACAGGAAGCTGGGCAGCTCTGCAGCCAGAGCCCTAATGAAAATAATAATAATTGGTACCTCGGGATAGAACTGGAATAACAGGCAGCTTTGCATGCCTGTGGGCTCTGCAGAACGTGGATGGAAATGGGGCTGTAAACCAGTTGGACTGTTTTTGATAGAACACAAGGAAATGGGACCTTCCATGAGCCCAGAATCTTACTAGGCAAGGACGTGCCTTTTGAGAAATAAGCTCCTAGAGCAAGTCCTCGTGTTTCATGTGAAAGTGGACTGAATGGACTCCACACAGTGGTCAGCTGGAGACTCTGAATGCTTCTGATAATGAAGACTTCCAACTACAGTTTTTCTTTGTACCTTCTCTGGAAACATTGTGAATAGTTTCTTAGACAAAATTTCAACATTTGTGATTGACCAAGTCAATAAATCTCTTGATTTATAATATATTATCAGTTATAAACTACAGATATATTTAACAAATAGACATTTAATATGATCTTATTTGAATAAAAGTGCTTTTGAGAAACCCTTTGAAAAATCCTACTTGCTTTCCAACTTAAAACCTTTCAGTAGATTTCTGTCACAGAACAAGTTTAAACTCCTAAGCTTGTCATATGAATCCCGTTGTGATGATATGAGTGCCTGCCTACTTTCTCACCCGCGTTCACTATCATTTGACCTTTTGTACCTTAAGGTTCAGTGGTCTTAAATTGCGTAGTTATTTTAAACCATGCTACTTCATGGTTCCAAACTTTCATATGTACTTTTGGATATAGTCTGCTTGCAAATTCCAACTCATGCTTAGAAACTCAGCCCCAAGTTTGCTTATCTTAAGAACACTCATTGGATTGGTTCCTGTGTCATCTTGACATGCCCTCTTTTGGGAATTATTTCTTATTTTTTGGCTCTAAATTGTTAGACTTGTGTTTTCTGTCTCACAGCTCTGGAATAATTTCTTTTCTTCAGGATGGTATATAGAAATTAATATTTGAGTATTAGATATATGTACTCACTATTCCTGGAGTGCTTTTACTTCTAGGCCCTGTCAGTGGACACACATATATTGTGTTCCCTATATGTGTGTTAATTCACACATATACGTGTTGATATTTAATTCTGTACTTAACTGTCTGTATATAGTATAATAAAAATCATGAGTTTATACTCATGCTTTCTATTCTATTTTTATACCACAGAGTTTGCTGTAGTCTTTATTTTTTGTAACTTCTGTTTTGGACAGTGAGACTCCTGACTCATCTATAATACAATGTATTTACTTCCCATAGTATACACATCAAATTATTTCAGACTTGCCAAATCTCTACAGATGTGACAAATAGATTTGCTAGCTAGAATGTAGTATTTCTGTGTAATCCTTCTTGTGTTTAGCTTTATGGAATGCATTTAGGATCATGTGGTTATGTTATTAATTTGTAAAACAAGGTTTAGCTTCATTTCTTACTGTTTTCCATTTAGAGTTCCCCCCACATCCGGCTTAATTTTAATTAGTTACTTATTTCTTGGATATGTGTAGTTCTCTGGTTTTAGGAGACAGAACTGTACAAATTGCATGCTCAGAGAAGGATCACTCACTATCTTAAAAGACACCGCCATATGCTGTTTTCCCAGCACCTCCAAAACTCTTTAGTTTCCGGTTTATCCTTTTTGCGTTTCTTTCAAATGGGATCAGACTTGGCATAAAGATAGATTCTATATTCATAGAACTTGAGAACCTTCCCCATGAGATATTTTTCAAATATTTTTAATGCTTATTTAAGAAAAATTTAACCCCTAATCTGCTGGCTAGAAATTGTGGTTAGAATATTAATTTTCTGAAAGCTGAATTCCTAGCCACTTCACTTAACTTACTAAAAATTCTTAGTTCTACCAAAGTTTTTATTCTGTAAATGATTATTCATACTGATCACAAGCTTACCCTTCTCACGTTCATCATTGTGAAACTTTACATTTAACTGATTTGGGTTCACTGCATTTCTTTAATTTTTATAAGCTCATTTTTGTTCCTTTATTTTTGCTAATTTTCCATTGTACCTACCATACTACTCTCTTCTTTAAAGCCACACTTGTCCATCCTTCACAGACTAATTTTATGCTGTTTACCTTTGAATACCAAATACATTTTTCTTTCATAGCGCATGCGTGTGTGTGCATGTATGCGTGCAAGAGTGTGTGTGTGTGGTGTAAGATTTTAGCTCTTAACTTTCCAAGTCTAATTTCTATGAATACATGTGAAAGAAGATATTTTCTTTAACTGACTAAGTCTCCCATTAGTTTTCCCTCCCATGGAGGCCTAAAGGAAGGGTAGTCTGGGAAATAAATTAATTATGTACCCTCTTGTTTGAAATCATTCTTTATCTTTTTATCTTAAATACTAACCTACACAAAATATTACCCCCAGTAATTAGCTCAATTATTTAAATTCCTTTTTATTTATGCTATCGCAAAAATAGCTTCTCTGGTTGTTTAATTGGGTAAATAAAATTGAGCTGTTTCTGCCCAATTGAGGAATGAATGAGTTGTTCTTCAAATTAATTTTTCATGTTTATAGAAACACATTGGACTTATTTTTCCCAAAGTGGTCATAATGCTTGATCTGTGTATAACATACTCAACATGACATAAAAGCTACAAAGCGTACTCATGTACATGTGTCTACAGGGGTCCTCCTTCTTGTCCAGGGGACTTCAGATAGGCCTTATCCTGTTACCCATGGAAACGAAACAGATCAGGGTGTCTTTTAACATTTTCCCAAGTATCTTGATGCCACAGCTCTGTATTTCTAAGTATGCACTTGGACTTACAGCTTTCAAACTATTTGGTCTCTTTCTCCCATTTTTCTTGACATAATAGGAACATTTCTTTATCCAACCTCCAAGCTGGGTCCTTTGTGATCTTAATTGCTTTAATTTCCTTTGTAAGCATCAGAGTTTTCTTTCTCTAATGAGTCTTTCCTTTTTGCTTTGTCAGGTACCTTAAGACCACATACTGTATATCTCCTGTAACTATAGTTTAAGAAAAAGAAACAAAAAGATGTCACATGGAATTCCAAAAGACTTCACCACCTTTTCCTTTTTTCATTTTAGAGTTGGAAATTAATCTCTAATATCCAATAATCCAGACATTTTTAATATCTATTTCATCATGCATTTATAGCTTCTCCCAAAGCCACATCAGCAGTGACGTTTTGCTGGGAACAGTTTATAGCCATTGTATATGAAATAATAAGTTAATTAGTTGCATTTGTGTATTTTTACACATATTTTATACACCTATTTTTCTTTTTTTCTGCTGTTTACCCCCAGACAGGCATGGTGCATTGTGATACAGCAGTCGGAACACCTGATTATATATCACCTGAGGTTCTGAAATCACAAGGGGGTGATGGTTACTATGGGCGAGAATGTGATTGGTGGTCTGTGGGTGTTTTCCTTTTTGAGATGTTGGTGGGTAAGTAAATATTTTAACTTGTTGATTTTTATTTTTTCTTCAAAATCCATCTCTTGGAACTTTAATTCTAATTAAGAATTTGAGAAAGTAAGGAAATGAATTGCCTGTGTCCTAGAAAAGAAGTGGCATTTCAGGAAACTTTGCATTAGTAGTATCTGATGTGACAGATTATGTATTTTGCCTTGTGTGATACGCATTGATGTTTTTGGCCCATGTGTTTTTTTTTTTCAGGAAAACCTTTCGTTTTAGGAAAACCTAAATTTTTATTCATTTATATTTAGATGCTTGTTTTTTGTATTATAAAACCGATTATTGTATTTCAGAGTAGTATTTTACATACGGATACATTATTGATTTCTAGATGTATACTTTTAACTCAAGCATAAATAAAATAAAAGTGTAAATGAAAGAATTAAAAACATTTATATAGATACAGAATTAGTGCTGCCCATATAAAATGAGCATCCTTATTTTTCCCCCAAATTTGTACGAAAAATGTACACATTACACATGACAAAATGTGGTATTTGTGAAGTTAATGCTGAGCCTCATACTGGAGCAGTGACTGAGGAGAGCACGAAAGAGCTAGAAGGCACACTGCTCGAACGCGTTCCTCCAGTAGACCAATCTGTACTAAGACAGAAGTAGAGGCCATTCTAATGTTTTCTTGAACATAGTTTGTTTCAATAATAATAGAAAACTTAAAGTGCTTTTTAGTTTGTGTAATCGTATAATTGATTTTTGTATACTATATTTCTTTTTGTTACTTGCATAAGTCTTTGGTTTATAATTCTAGTAAAATAAATCATAAGTATACTTAAATTATTAAGTTATTGGCTAATGACTGTCAAGATAAATATATTTATAATATTTCAGCCTCGGAAAACTCAGAGGCAAATTTAATAGTTTCTTTTACTTTGACCAAATCAAGATTTGAAACACAGAAGTGTTTCCAAGATGTTTCTTTTACATCTTACACTTCCTTCTCAAGATTTCCCATTCCTAAGTACTAGGGTTACAAAAATATCTTGTGGCTAAGGAAGCCAGTGACTGAGTCACCTGGCTTGGGAATGGGGAGAGATGTCCTTTTTAAGGCAAGTGTGATAAGGACAGCAATGTGATAGGAAAAGACTAGAGCTGAAAAACACTTTCAGAATTTCTTTTCTAGAAGATAACCCTAAAATAAATTGATTGTGAAAAGTTTGAAAAATATGTGTGATAGTTGAATTAGGGTTATTGCAAAATAAATTTTTAAGAATTAGAAAATTTTGGCAAATGCTAAATTTGAATAGTCATAAATCTTTTTTTTTTTCTTTTAATGGCAAAAAGTGCCTTCTCTTGATGACCATCCTGTGTATGTAGCCCTGCTCTTGATATGCTGGGTCTCATGTCATAGTATAATGTACTTTGTTTGGGGCCTTTGCCTTTGTCGTGGGTTTCTTTGCATGACCCATGTATGCCAGATGGTTGTCCATTCTCCCCGTCTCAGCCTTACGTAGCAGTGCGTTAGGTGTGTCCTGCAATCTTTTGAAAGTAGGACATATTCTATCGTTTGCCTGGATCCTCCTAAGGATTTTAGAAAATAATATACTTTGGAGGAAATCACATGGCCCATTTGAAGAGGTCATTTAAATTCCTTTTGCTGTTTTCAACTCTCAGTTTATTGAGTTTGAATGGCACTGATTTGCAGTATTCTCGACTTATTCTGGTGCTTGCTTCGGTTGGTTGACAATAAAGAACTCAAGTACAGTGACAAATAGCACTGGAAGAATTTTCAATGCAGAACTCTTGTCCAACTCCCTTTGAAAGCAAATACAAACTAACACCTAAGTGCTCCCTTTGAAGTTTGGATTATCTAATGGGAGAGTCTGGTTTGTACCCAGGTGACTTGTGGTTGAAGCATACATACCAGCAGGGCTCTTAGCCCTTAGTAGGGTTTGACCTTTCAACTCCATGTTTTTCTGTCTCTACGTTTGCTTCAGTGCCATTTTATCATAGTCATGTATCTGGGCCTGGTCTAACTTTAGAGCTACCCTGCCCAGCCTGTGATGATGAAAGGGGTTTATATCTGTGCTGTCCAGTAGTGTTCACGGGGCACATCGAGCATGTGAAATGTGACTGTGTGACTAGGGAACAGAATGTTTCGTTTCATTATTTTTCACTAACTTAAATTGCCACATGTGGCTGGTGACTGCTGTGTCGTGTATACATAGCTTAGAGAGGAATCTCAAAAGGCTGATCATCTCCAGCATTAGAGTACTCTGATCTGACTCCATTTAGTAGTTTTCTTTAATTCTCCAGTGAGTTGTTTCATTTGCCATGTATTTAACAAAAATAATCCCTCATTTTAGTGTTAACATTGATTTTATTTTACTTTTAAGAATTGCTTGTTCATTGTTATGTTAAAATATAAATATATTCTTGGCATGTGCCTGTTTTGATTGATTCTCCTGGCCTGTAGACCATTCGTTCTTCCCTGTTTGTGACAGTTTTAAGCTTAACATATTTAAATATTAGATGAAAAGTTATTTAATTTGCATTTTCTACTACACTCAGTGTCACCTTTCTTGGAATTTCAGGAGATACTCCATTTTATGCAGATTCACTTGTAGGAACATATAGCAAAATTATGGATCATAAAAACTCACTCAGTTTCCCTGAAGATGCAGAAATTTCTAAACATGCGAAGAATCTCATCTGTGCCTTCTTAACAGATAGGTAACATACATTTAATCTTTTTTTGTAGAGAGCCCTTTAACTTTTAAATTTGTAGAAAGGAGAGCATGCCTGTCTTACTTACATGTGAAATCAATGTCTTTATCCAAGTTGCCTTTTGTTCTGGGCTCGCCTTTTCCTGTGCCAGGCCTGGTGTTGGGCTACCCCAGTCATTCTGTCTGTGCAGCCCAGATGTAATCTGACTCTGCCCTCAACCCTCCTGTCTAGAAAGAGCCTGGTAAAATAGTGTATTTGAGAGAAATAATACTGTTGTATTACTCTTTACTCTCTCAGGTGTTTAATCCGTGTTACTCTTACCACCGTACAACCCATGAGAGGCCAGATTTGTGTACAGATACTCAGTAGGCTCTAATCTTAAAAACTACATTTGACTTGGGAGTACCTCCTTTCTTACCTTTAAATTTACGTTTGAATGTGAGCGAGTCTGTCTTGGAAATTCTCTATTTTTTAAAACAAAGTCCGTGAACAATCCTTTAAAAACCTGCCTCAAAAAGAGAAACTAGGAAGTGATTTGAAGTAACGTCCTTGACTTCTTTATTCATTTATTTTCTGGTTTCCCATTCAGTATTTGTGCTAGAAGTCATTCTATCAAAGGACCAAAATGTATGCAGGAGGGTATTTACCACCCTAGTCCCGCTTTGTGGTCTTAAAGAATTCAGTGTACTTTTTTGAGAAGTAGTTTTACTCCTCCATAATATGATGGGATCTGATTAGGTAACAGAGGACATGTCAAGTCCTAAGATGCTGTGATTCCTGGCACATTGTTATTTGTTAGTGACTTTTAAGCAGCACTACAGTAACTGTCCTCATACATTCATCTTTGCATACTTCTTGTAGGATAAAGTCCTAAAGGTAGAATTCTGAGATACACATTTCAGAATTGAGTAATGTTGCAAAATTGACCGTCTCCAGAGTTCTGTCGGGATCTTTCTCTGTTAGCAATAATTATTTTTCTTTTTCGTCCATCTGAGGCAAAGTTATTTTTATTTTTCCTCATTAGAGAGGTTAATGATTTTTGTATGTTTATCAGTTCTTTGTAGAATAAAACTGTAGGATTTGTTCATTTTCTGAGTTAATGAACAATCTGTACTGATAAACTCAAAGCAAATCTTAGATAACATTTGATTTGAGGACTAAGTAGAATTGATGTCTGACCATGATTTGTACTAAATGGTAAAATATAAAACAGGATAAAGGTATGTTACTAGAGAGTTTGAATGACTCTTCTGAGCGCAGAATTCAATCTCTGTCCACTTCTATCCCGAAGTTGGCCATGCGGTTTTGCAGCATGCAGGTCAGTCCTTTTAGTTGAAAGTCACGTAGGCGCTTTCCTAAGACAAGCTGCAGGCGGAAGTATGTTTCATTTTTCGAGGTGTTTTTATGTATTACATTCTTTTAATCTACATGGCAAAGTCACATACTGCACAATCTAGATTGCTTATTTTTGAGAGATTTAAGCTGAAGCTTCTAACACAACCTTCTCAAACTCATTTGTGATCCTTATGTTGGTCCTTGTTGAGTCAGTTGTTTTTGTTTTTTTCATAATCTTTGTATTTTATGATACAACCTTTACCTGCATTATTTAGGGAGGTGCGACTTGGGAGGAATGGGGTAGAAGAAATCAAGCAACATCCTTTCTTTAAAAATGATCAATGGAATTGGGATAACATCAGAGAGAGTAAGTCAAAAAAAGTAAATATTTCCATTCCATCATTTTTTAAATCTCATAAATTGGTTTCTCTTCTGAATTAGCAAGCATGTTTTATAGACTTAATGCTAACTAAGTTTTAAATTAAGAGATTTTATTTCGGATTTGTTCTGAGGCATTTATAACTAAATTAAATTATCTTAATATCTTATCAAACTCATGCTTATTAGCAGTATTTCCCAATACTTTTATAATACTTTATACTTTTAAGTATGATACTTATAAGTATTGATAATACTTTTATAATAGTTATTTTAATTTGTCATTTTATAGGTTTCAATGATTTTCAAAATGGGTGGAATAAAATCTTTTAATCTGAATGTGTTTGAATTAATAAATCAGTAATAATTATTTGTAGAGATCATATTTTGGAGAATAGTAGGTCGAGCATAGTAATTCATTTTAACTACATATATTTTGACATTAATTCCTTTCAAGGGTAGTAGGCATGTTTAAACTTAAAGTCTAGAAAACTGAATACTAAACAACGTATGCGTAAATCATTGCTGCTTGTAATTTTAATACCTAGAATAACAGCATGATTCTTTGTTGATTTGCCTGTTTAAAAATGTTTTCCTATAATAATATTTCTTAAAATTTTAATTATTTGAAATGATAAAATGTAAAATTATTACTAAAATTTCCTATAGTGAATCATAGTAATATAATAATAGTTACTAATTATAATGTGTTAATACTAATACAACTGTTATTGATAATGTTTAACTAAAATATATCAAGACACAGTGGGGAGGTTTGTGTGTATTTTGAACATCAGCGAAGTTCTTGTCCTCCTCCCGCAGCGGCGGCTCCTGTGGTCCCTGAGCTCAGCAGCGACACAGACAGCAGCAACTTTGATGACATCGAAGATGATAAAGGAGATGTGGAAACCTTCCCAATTCCTAAAGCTTTTGTGGGAAATCAGCTGCCTTTTATAGGATTTACCTACTATAGAGAAAATTTGTATGTGATTAATTTACTGAATTTTGCTGTTTCAGAGTCTCGTTATAGATATCTTAATGCCTCTGGATTATAGAAGATAAAGTATTAATTGTTTAAATTTTTTTAGTTTTTCCACAATGACTCTTGAAGTTATTTTTCATTTGATTTCGTTTTTTTCTGAGTGTTACATGGTAATTCATTACATATAAACACAAGGCAATATTCTGTGTTCTTGTAGAGATAAAGACCAATTACTTTCTTTTGGAGGAGCTTGTCAAAAGGACAAAAGAATGACATAGTCATAAAGAAAGGTGGATTGTGATATTTGTCATAAGAAAGGTATAAAAAAATCTGAGATGGCTCAGAAGAAAAATGAAACTCATCGCTTTGGGGAGAGGGTGGAGGAGTCCTTAAGGCCTCTGGGAAGGGATGGAGTTTCAGCTGAGTCTAAAGATGAGAGAGGGTTTTGGAGCAGGCCGGAACATCTTGGAGATGAGGTGAGCGTTGTGAGAGATGCTCAGTAGAAATGAAGCTTTGGAATGTGAACTTACACGGGCAGTGAAATAGTGTGGCTCAGTGGAGCTTAGACATTGACCATTTAGAGGGCTTGATGAGACTGTTACTCCCTTGCCTTGTGTATCCTCTGTAAACCAGAACTTTATATAAGATGACTTAATAAATATTGGTTAAGATGAGTTTTAGATATAAGATTAGAAAATAGATTGGAATGGAGTTTAGGTAAAGAATGATGATGTCAATGAGTTTTGGGTGCTGTGCTTAGGGACATTTGACTGGTACAGGCACTGAGGAGCCCCTGAAAGCTTAAATAGTTTAGAAGCATTAAGAACATTTGAGATTTCTGCTGGGTTTTATTTATTTCATTTCATTATATTCTACATATGAGCGAAGCCATCTTTATTTCTCTTTTCTTTCTGACTCATTTCACCTAACTTGATCCCTTCCAAACTCTCAGGACCAAGATGGTGGCTGCTGGGAGTGGTGGGAAGTTGTGGGAAGTTGTGGGAGGGCTAGAAAGAGGTAAAGGTGGTGGCAAATTTGACCCTGGGACTCTGGTGGAGGAGGTAGTGTGAAGTATAGATTGAGATACAGTGTCAGTATTCAAAAATGAGTGTAGCACGGTGAACAAAAGATAAAGGAAAGAACATTTGAGAAACCTGTGGACATTCATGGAAGTGATGATGGGGGTGACTGATCATCACGGCCTGTTTGGGACCGAGGGAGTTCTCCATGGTGTGGTGAGGGACTTTCGTGTCAAACTGGAAACATTTCAGGCACACTAAGATGAGCTGTCACTTGTTAACAGTAGTGTTTTGAAAACTATTGTCATGTGGACTAAAATAAGAGTATCTGCCAGGAAAAACCCAGTCGTGCTCATAGGCAGTGAAGAAAGATCCACTTAAGAGATAAATGGACAGTAAAGTCCAAGTGGTTTATGTTTTTATATGTTATTTATATATTATGGCGTGGAGATGAAGAGATACTATCTTTGAAGAGGAAAAGATGTCTTTCTCAAAGATTTCGTGGCAAAGGGATAAATTAGTTACAAGAACTCAAAACCAACTGAAGAGGGAAGAAGCATTGCTCACTTCAGTAATTTTCACCTCAGTGATACTAAAGACCAGAACATTGCTAAAAGTGAGAAGCAAGAAAAGTTTAGCCTTTTAATCACTGAAAATAGTATACAAGTCCACAGGAGAAAATGTTGCTTCATTCAGAATATGTTGAAGTTAAAAGAAAGGAAAATCTTCCTGGTTAGAATTTAATTCTGAGAGTAATTTGGTTTTAGAAAATGAATTAGAGTGATAGATAAAATAATTTATTTCCTGCCTTTTTTCTAGGTTATTAAGTGACTCTCCCTCTTGCAGAGAAAATGATTCAGTACAATCAAGGAGAAATGAAGTACGTATGCATTTCTACTAGTCTGCTTTAGTTGTGTGTTCAGATATTTTAGTAATACCCATGTATTTAAAGTTTATTTGATGCTGCTTTTTGAATCCTTATATAACATTCCTCATTAAAACCAAACTTTAGTTAACAGTGAAATGATTCATTTATTTGGCAATTATTTTGCAACATCCAGTGACTGGTAAAAGGCTGAATTATCCATGACTGTAGTTTTAGTTTTAGTGGCTAAAGGTGATGTTTATAAACAGCTCTAATACCATTAAGAAAGTTACCACCTTAGTACTCCAAAAGAATATTTGCAGTAAGTTATATAGGTATGGATATAATGGAGAAGATTAAAATGTTGAGTATTTAGGAATGACTTCACATAAAGGTTAATTTTATCAAATTGTTATAGTACTTTGTGATGTAATATTTATAACTGCATATAAAGCTAATTCATACGCACATAACATGGATACATACATAAGGATATGAAACATTTTTCTCTTCAAGATTTATAAAAAAATAAAGTTGGATAATTTTGATACAATTTTTGTTTTCGGAATTTTACAAACAGCAAGCATTTTAATTTTTTAATGTGTATTTTGTTTTGTTTTAAATAGGAAAGTCAAGAGGTATGTTGAAAACGGAGAAAAAAATTCATCGTTCTAGCAGTGTTTTGATATAGTCATAATTTCATCTAGTGTTTGGAGTACTGCAGCTACCCAGGAGAGAAGTTATCAACCTTTTTCTACCAAGTATCCCTTTTTTTTATTGCTCTTATGGATCTGCTGTTTAAAATTTGCATTATGTAACTTTCTTATTTTTATTTACAAGGACATGTAACTGGCAACAAGAACTTCTGATTACATCTGACAACCAGTGTGATCAAGTTATGCTAATGCAGTAGCAGCCCGAAGCAGTTACTTTGACTAGTTTATTGACCTGTGCGTTATAATTAGGAAAAAAATAATTTTGCATAAGATAAACGAAATATTTAAGAAACCATGGCGAGCCTAGAAAGAATAGTGTAAAGACATTGACACTGGAGTCTGAGACATGGGTTGATTTTTGGCTTTGCCACAATATGACCCAGTTATTCACCTTGGTTGGGTCTCAGTTTCTTTATAGAGTAGAGAGCACACTACAGTTTAGGGGTTTGTTAGAATTAATGAGACATTTATTAAAGTGCTACCATCGTTTGGCAAAAAAGTAACTAAAAAAGTTAAATTCATAATTATAAAGGTAATAATAATACTCCAGAATAGCTTATTTAATGGTTTTATCTGAACTATTTTGAATATTTGTTTCAGATATGACCTTTTATCATTATCTTATAAGCACAAATGGTGACAGTATTTTCAAATACACTGCAGAAGAGCAGTGGAGGATATTCTTTCTTTATAGAGACTGAAACTTTTTGTCATAGAAGAATTCTGTGATTAGCGCTGCTCCTTCATAGGTTTTCATAGTGTGTTTGCACATAGCTGTGTTCTGTGACAGAAAGCAAGAGAAGGGAGGGCACCCCCACCCCCAGCAGTAGAAGTTATGTCAAAAGGTACAAATGTGGTATCATTGTAAAGGAGACTGTATTAAGTTGAAAGATTAGAGAAGCTTATTATTGTTTGTTCTTTAAGTCTTTTATCTTTTAAATGTGATCAGATTTTATCATGATGGATTCTTGGTTTTTGACAGATTCAGAAGAAACTCTTCACGTTAGAAGAGCAGCTGAGCACTGAGCTGCAAGCCAAAGAGGAGCTGGAGCAGAAGTGCAAGTATGTTTACTTTTACTCAGACGGAGAGCTGCAGAATCATTGCTTTTTAATTTATGCAATTTTTATTTTAAATTAGGATAGCTATTTACTGGTTTTTTTTTTGTTTGTTTGTTTTTTTCTTTTTGTTGTTGTTGTGTTTGTTTTTATTTTTTAAATTCTTTAGATCTGTTAATACACGCCTGGAGAAAGTAGCAAAGGAGTTAGAAGAAGAGGTAAAGTTACCCTGTCCTTTTACTAATATTTTTGTTCGTAAAACGTTTGGATACCTAACTTACCTGTAGTGTTCTTAGTGCCGCACTGGCGCATATCTTCATGTGCATTGATTGAGACCTGCTCTCCAGCGTCGGCAGGAAAGACGAAATGACAGGACGACCATGACAATAAGCTTCGTTTTGTTAGGTTTTTGCAAACTTGCCTTCATTTAGTATTTGTAGTTATTTCAAGTAATAACATTTCATCTGTACTAATGTCTGGACTTAAAAACAGAAAGTGACCATTAGGGTTTTGTTGTATTTTTTTTAATTGCTATTTATGACATTTTAGACCCATAGTTTGTGTTAAGTAAAGGTAATTTCAGTGGTGATGGTAAAGTTATAGAAAATTTGACTCTTCTCAATAGTCATTATGTAAGTATAGTGGGCTATTTAAAATACGGAAAATATTGTTTTAACAAAATAGCAGATAAAACTTTTTAAAGATCTTTTTTTTTAAATCTGCTTGAAATAACAAGCTTTTTTTTGTTTTCATAAGATTTTTGTACATGCTTTGACAATAACTTCAAGTGTTATTTCAGGTTACCTTAAGGAAAAACGTGGAATCAACATTAAGACAATTAGAAAGAGAAAAGGCGCTTCTTCAGCACAAAAATGCTGAGTACCAGCGGAAAGCTGACCATGAAGCAGACAAGAAACGCAATTTGGAAAATGATGGTTCGTGATGTAGAATATTAAGTACTTAACCAAGAAAAAGATCGTGTGTGTGTGTGTGTGCGCACGCGCGCGCGTGCGTGTGTGTGTGTGTTGCATTGAAGCTTAATCACTGAACTGCTTTTTACTACAGTTAACAGTTTAAAAGATCAGCTTGAAGATTTGAAAAAAAGAAATCAGAACTCTCAAATATCCACGGAGAAAGTGAATCAACTCCAGAGACAAGTAGGTTGATTCCACCTGGTAATAAGCATATTGCTTTTTATTTATGACTGTCCGTTAGTACTAGTTGTAACCAGCAATGTTGTGAGAGAACTTTACCTCTGATTTTAGAGCGCAATCTTGCACGAAATATTTTTAGGTTTTTGTTTAAGTCATTTGTAATGGGGGTAATAAATTGAAGTTTATCTAATGTCTGTACCTCTTTGTTTGATTTTTGAATGGAAAACAGCTGGATGAAACCAGTGCTTTGCTGCGAACAGAATCCGATACAGCCGCCCGGTTAAGAAAAACCCAGGCAGAAAGTTCAAAACAGATTCAGCAGCTGGAATCTAACAATAGAGATCTACAAGATAAAAATTGCCTGCTGGAGACGGCCAAGTTGAAACTTGAAAAGGAATTTATCAATCTTCAGTCAGTTCTAGAATCTGAAAGGAGGGACCGAACTCATGGATCAGAGATGATTAATGACTTACAAGGTATTAAAGCAGAGATTCTCCTTGAATTCATCTCTCTGATTTGTATTTTGGAAATAACTTCAGTTAATGGGCAGAATATTGCAGAAACACATTTCTGAAGTATGACTCTGATGTAAAGTTAGTACATTGGAAATATACTGATGTAAAATTTGAAATAGTATACAGTGTTTTAAGTATCATTCCACCACCCAAAGTGGTCGATTAGATTCCAGTTAAGCTAACTATACTAACAGTCCTGCTCTTAAATAATACCCCCAATGTATGAGGTGACTTCCACATTTTTCACCCTTAACACATGTACTCTACGGGCTTATTGACTTAAAATTTTGCAATTTTAGGTAGACTATCTGGCCTTGAAGAAGATTTAAAGAATGGCAAAATTCTATTAGCAAAAGTAGAGATGGAGAAGAGACAACTGCAGGAGAGGTTCACTGATTTGGAAAAGGTAAAACATGTTTTAAACTTTATAATTTTTCTAAGAAAATGACTGTGGAGTTTTGGATGGAAAACTTTTCTAAATGAGGGAAATCAGTAATGAAATATTTCTGCATAGTCCTGAACTCTTACATGTCAACTTGCCTGTGGAGACTAGGGGTGTAAGTTTGTATAGTTTATTGTAGCGCCGCGGAGCAGTGGGGTACTAGATGCTTATGGCAGGAGGGTGTTCTGGCTAGTTTAGAGGATGCTTCTCTTCAGTGATGCGAAGAAAAGTCAAATTTTGACTGATGGCATGTCTCTAAAATGACGCAAAGTTGTAACTTTGGGCATTGAGAATTAAAAACAATAAGTTCTAGGTTCTGTGCAGTTATTTTTTTCTCTTATTTAAGTACATAGCGTGATGTCTAGTGGAAGTATCAGGATGCATTTCTTTTGTCACTCATAGTTTAATGGGTAATTGATAATTCTAAAACAGCGTGGTAGGTAGGCCGGTAGAGGGTGTATGGGGTTTTCAAGGATGAGTCTAATTTAAGGGCAGGATAGTGGCACATTTTGAGTTTGGGAGGACAGTATCAGCAACGTCACAGAGAGAGAAAAAGGCACAGTTGGCTTATTATGCTGTCTTTCTGGAATTCAGAGCAGGGGTCAGCAAATTTTAATGTTTTAAGGAAAGATAGTGAATATTTTAGGCTTTGCAGCTGCATTCTCTGTTGGAGCCGCTGGGCTCTGCTGCCTCCTAGAAATGGGTGTGACTGTAGCCTAGTGAGGTTTCACACAGGGAGACATCAGACCGGGATTGGCCTGTAGGCCACAGCAGAACCCTTGTGAAACAGTGTGAGGAATTCAGTGAGCAGGGTGACACTGCAGAGCAAGGTCTGAGCTATAATGTCACGTTTTGAGTACTTTTTTCAGAAACATAGTTTCTCTAAGTAATGGACTAGCCATGTAAGGACTTTAAACTGGATGACCTTATTAGAGGTGCATACATTTAGGAGATGCCACTGAGTACTGTGTGGAGAACAGATTTGAAGAGGACAAGACAAACGACAGGAGACCAGTTAGACTTCTTAAGTTATTCAGATAATGGAGACTCAGTGCAATGGTCATAAGTACGGAAAAGATGGCTGAGTGAGAAATACTCGGGAGCACTCAGTGGTTGATTAGATGTGGCATGTGAGTCGTACTCGAGGAATTCCAGGATCTTCATTTTTGACAAGATATATAGAGGTGCCGTTAATTAATGCAGATAAAGGAAAAATAGATCTGTTAGAGGAGGTGATTTTCATTTCATTTTAGTTCTCTTAATTTTAAGTGTCTTGCCGTGCTCTGATGGCCTAGCAAATAAGGTCCCTGGACATAGTCCACATACATCCCGGGACACAGGTTCAAGACCCGGGTCTGTGGGTAATAACCACAGTGAAAAACTAAGTCAAGTGCAATACCGCTTCCTCCTCTGTCTTCCTGGCTACCTGCTTCTTGGACCATTCCCGCCTGCACCTTTCCTTTAAAAACAAAAATAGCAAAAAACCTCTCTTTGAGACAGCCACATTAGGATGTCCATAAGGCAGTGAGCTATGATAATAGCAAGTTAGAAATTTTGAGATTCATCATACAGAAGTGTGAAAACATAAATAGAAGAGATTGCTTACAGCGGTGCTTTTTTGGGGCAGAATAGGTTACTATCTTGGTGGATTGTGTAGTTCGAAGAAACTAATTTTCCATATTAAAGGTTTTTATTTGAAAAACAAAAATATCTACATAATAGAAACTATAGAAAATCCTTTGAGGATATACAGAAAATAAAGTGACTTCTATTATTAAAGGTTCTTAACATACTAACTAGTCCTCTGCATCAGAAGCAGGGCTGCGTGGTGGACGGTCCTGACGTCTGACTTTTAAGTAGAACAGAGAGAAACATTAGGTCTGTTTTAAAAGTCTAAGAAATAATGACATAGGGAGAGGAGAAGCATTGTAATGAAAGAACACTGCCTCCAGAGAACACCCAAGTTTAAGGGACTTCACAAGTGATGGGCGCAGTGACACAGGCAGAGAGTCAGTGACTTTAGTCTCATGTACATTCAAGAAAGAGTTTCAAGGATGGCAGCACGAGTTCACATGAAATACACACTGAGAAGTATCTGTTGAACTGATATTGGTAACATCAGTGTTCATTATATCGAGATCAAAGCATCTTAATAGAGGGCTCAGAACCGTGCTGGTACAGGAGATGGGTCCACGGGCACGTGGGTAAGTAGAGGAGAGCAGTTCCTTTTACAAGAAGTCACACCCAACTTTGTTAAGCCTGTAGAAAACAGCTTTGTGGGTTTTTGAAATCATGAGCTAGTCTTTTTTATTGATAACTGCCATTTTGAATCTTTCAATAGGAAAAGAACAACATGGAAATAGATATGACATACCAACTGAAAGTTATACAGCAGAGCCTAGAGCAAGAAGAAGGTGAACATAAGGTCACAAAAGCACGGCTGGCAGATAAAAATAAGATTTATGAGTCCATAGAAGAAGCTAAATCGGAAGCTATGAAAGGTATGCATTTTTAAAAGCGTTTTCCAGCAGTATTTCGATAAAAATTAATTCATTCGCCTTTTTTAATTTTGGAAATATTTGTTTATATTTTATTGGTAAATCTTGGGAACTGGGGGTGGGGGAACTATTATGGTGACTGCATAAATATTTTTCTTTTCCTTTATAGCAGCAATCATTTCTAAGATAGTAAGGTCCAAACACAAGATTATTCAACCAGAGTTTTAGAACAGAGAGAAAATGGTATTTCAGGGGTATCAGTAGTGCCAAGCATTCAAAGTGTGAAGATTTGTCTGTCAGATTTGAGAGGTATGTTATCTTTGTAATATTTAGTTTGACATTTCACCAGCTTATGTTACAAAATACTGCAAGCTTATGCAAGATAAAGATTTAAAAATACTAGATGACCTAACTAGAATATAATTTCACTGAATATTTTGAACTCTGGCATGATGAAGAAACTAGCTAGATTTGGTTAAAGTCATAGAATACTAATGAATGTAAGGGAAGATGACAAAGTAAACTTTTCACAAACCAGTCCGTATCTTGGAATGGTATTGTGATTGTTTGTTTCCCGAATGGACTATTTATAATTATGAACGATTTAAAATTCCAAAGAAATCAGTGAAGTATTCTTGTGAAAGAGAAATGAAACTCTTAGAAATTCTATTTCACATTCAAACAGCACTTATGAATACCAGCAAAAGGTAACTTTTGAATTTTTGAATGTAAATTTAAAATTAAAATTGGAGGTTTGGGGGTTAAAGGCAGTTTAGTTATTAATGAATTACTAATTAGGACTGGTTCCTCATCAGAGATGACATGAACGTTTGTTGAGAAACTCTACACAGAGAAGAGTGAGTGGGCCTCCCCGTTGTGAAGGCACAGTGGCTCCTTGTAGGGGAGAGTCAGGTGCAATACACTGCAAGCATTTCCACATTTACAGTGCATGCGATAGCTACCTCCTCACACAGGACACAATTGTTTCATCGTTTCATATGTTCACTCGTGTCTCTTTCGATTCTCTGTTCCCACACTAGGGTGATTGTTTTTTTTTTAATGGATACTTTTGTTGATAGGTCATTCTCTGAACTGATGAAAATGAACAAATCCATAACTACCATTTTTTTCGATGTAATTTTTACATCACTGATAAAAGATATAGATGACGACATTTCTGTTTTAGAAAACTTAATGTTATAGATGGTACCCAAATCTGAGTCTAAACCCTTTGGTCTTCACTGCCTGTCATCGCCTCTTTTGATAGCGAATACAATTTATAGAATGAATTAATACCTATATGACCTTCCATTTAACCTTTCTGTGCCTTGTTTCCTCTAAAATTACATTATCAGTTAACTAAAAACCTAGTGCAATGATGCATGTTAAGTGCTTACTATTAGTAGTATGTGAAGGATAGTTTCCTTTTTCCCCATGTTTTGAAGACAGTTCATTAAAATCTGAAAATTTCAGTTTAGTTTTAATTTTTATCGAATATAACTTTGTAAAAAATGATAATTAGATGTTGAACATGAGTTACGAAGGAGCAGAGAAACCTAATTGGACTTAAGCAGTATTTCTAATCTGTATATCAAAAGATAATCCTTTAATAACCTGAAGTGTGTTGATTAACATGAACCTTGCCTGCTCTTCACTTTGAGATTGAAAAAGGCTTATAAAAAGGTTTTTCTGATTTTAAACAGAAGTTCATTGTACATCATTTAGAACATAACAAAGATTAACCATAATCTCACTAATCACAAAGATAATTTATATAGCCTCAATTTTCTTCCCTTTTATTTTTAAACGGAAGGTATAGCAGGCAGAAATGAAGGGAAGTAGGCAGGCAGGCAGGAAGAGAGAGGAGGAAGAAGCACTTCATTTTATTTTTATTTAATTGTTCACACTGGTTGTTCCCCCATCGCACCTGGGACTCAAACCCAGGGGTGTGTGGTTTGTACTTTGGAGGCAATTGAGCTAACTGTTAGTTACTCCACCAGGGTGTGCTATTCCTCAATTTTCTAGTCTGGTTTTTTCTTTTAAAAATATTTTGAATGTTTACTTAGGTCATTAAAAATTCTCTTTAAATAATATAAATAAAAATTAAAAAGCACTTACATAGTACTTGCCATATATCGGGCAGTGTTTAATATTACACATATACTAACTCAATTCTGCATAACATCCCTGTGACGGTAGGTACTATTCTCACCCTCCTAGAGGTGAGGAAGCTGAGCCTCAGAAAGGTTGATAAACGTTTTCAGTCAAACAGTTAGGAATTGTCAGAACCAGGGTTCAGACTCGAGAAGTTTGGGTCCAAAGTATGTTTCCTTACCCCCTCACTACTCTGCAGAGTGGTGGGTTTCTGTGGGGAGAGCCAGAGGGCATGGGAATCTGCCTGCAAGACTTCATGGTCAGAAGACCAACAGCGAGAGGCACAGAGCTGTGAGAAAAAGAAATCCGTATTTACATTTTGTAAAGCATCTTAGAACTGCAGATAAAGGTAGAATATTTGACTCCCATTAGAATGGATGTAATATCAGAGTGTGATAGATTTTTATTCCCTGCAAATGGAACTCCTAATTTTCAAGCATGAAATTATTGACATTTCAAGAAGAGCCATGACAATAAATTGAGAATGAATGAAAATGTTTTTAAGTCTGATTTAGTAATTAAACTACAGTTTTTAATTAGCACTTTTTAGTCATTTTTTTGTGTGCTTTGGTTTGTAAATTCATGATATGCCCATGCCCTTTTTTTTTTTTTGGGCGGCTATAGAAATGGAGAAAAAGCTCCTGGAGGAAAGGACTTTGAAACAGAAAGTAGAGAACTTGTTGCTAGAAGCTGAGAAGAGATGCTCTATATTAGACTGTGACCTCAAACAGTCGCAGCAGAAAATAAATGAGCTCCTGAGACAGAAGGATTTGCTAAATGAGGATGTAAGTATGTTTACTGATAAATAATAGCAGACCAATGAATTATAGTCAACTAGGTTTGTTTGTAAGGTTTCATGGTGGTTTCATAATTTGAGTTTTTTTCCTCTGAAATAATATTCTATAATACATTGATTTTACTAAATTGGAATGCTATAGTAACTGAATCATTCTTTTTAAACATTTTATGCTTTTACATTAAGTACCAGATTTTACTTTAAAAAGTGTAACATCAAAAATGCAAAAAAGATTTTACTGTGAAATAATTTAATTACGTAAGAGCAAAAATCTTTATCATCAGCATATTTCCTGCCATCTTCATTGATAAGAAAAATCAAATAATTTTACTTATATACCAAGTACATAATTTGTCTTTTAGGTTAGAAACTTGACTTTAAAGATAGAGCAGGAAACTCAGAAGCGTTGCCTTACACAAAATGACCTGAAGATGCAAACACAGCAAGTTAATACACTAAAAATGTCAGAAAAGCAGTTAAAACAAGAGAATAATCATCTCATGGAAATGAAAATGAGCTTGGAAAAACAGAATGCTGAACTTCGAAAGTAAGTTAATTGTTTAAGACAAAGTTATGCACAACAGACAAAATATGCACAGCTAGCCACATGTCAATCATCTTAATTTGGATTTATGTACATTTTCTTTTGACCATTTTATTTTCTTGATCATATTTTCTCTTTCTTTCTGTACAAGTAATGTCCTGAGTACCCCTCTTGTCTTTCAGGAAGATTCTATTTGCCTCCCCAACACTCTCACTGCTGTCACCTTCCTATGCTGTATGTAGATTGTTAGTATTGGGGTGAAAGAAAACGGGATTTTCGCTTCGTGATTTTAAGATTCCTCCCCGGGACTGCCCCTCAAGACTGTTGTCCATCTGCTTTTTGTCGCTTTAGTTCCTAGAACATGGAAATATCTGTTAAGCAAATACCACATAAATTTTCGAATCATTTTTTAGGGTGTACTCTGTGATCTAATTTAATTTACTTAGAAATGGAAAACTTACTGTTTTTACAGTACCCAGTAAATGCTGTTAGATGTTGTATGATTGCCTCTATGCCAGTCGTGACCAAACTCACACTGGCTCTGTTGTCCAGTGAGAGGCAGTGTGACAGGGTGGGGAGAGCGTCTGGAGCCACAGGTCAAGCTGCTGCCGCCAGTTACTACCACGTCAGATAAGCTGCTCCGCATTAGGCAAACTATTTAACCCCTCTGAACCTTTCATCAGACCAAGGGGGCAGTAGTGGTGTCCTTAGGGGCTTACAAAGGATAGATGATTTGTTTCAGCATCCAGCACACAAGAAGTGGCAGGGATTAGTACTGCTCCAGCCACTGCTGTTGCACTTGCTGCTAAGATGTTGTCTACTCTTCTCCGTGCTTATTGCATCTTTTTACGTCCTGTGAACAGGTCATTAGGATCCGTTCTACCTGGTAAAGGACAGTCATCTGACTGTAGAGTATTCCTTCTGCTGATCTATTGTCTGACTCTTAAACTTCATGGGATTTCAACTTTTAAAAGTTGGACTTCTCAAACAATATTCAGACATTTTATCATAACTGTGTTTTTTCTCCCTGTATATTAGGTTTATTCTTTCTCATTTTAGGTTAGCTTTTCCATTTAACAGAAAACTTGGTCTTTCAAGGACCTACTTAAAGCAGGAGAACAGGGGAAAAGACGGTTTGAACCAACCATCTGAGTCGTGTGGTCCCTTTAAGAGACAGTGCTCAGGAAATGAGGGGTTTTGTTTGACTGACACACGCCCGGTGATTATACACACATAAAAGTTCCAGGAAGGCTTCTTGAGACGTTGAAGAGGTGAAGTTTTATAAGTTTACTAGAGACAGAGCTCACGAGTAAGTGAAAGGGTAGGGTGGGTGGTAGGGGGCATGTAGAGTCCCCGGGGCACTCTCCGATTGACCACTCCCAGTGGGAGTAGTTAGACTTTATACCCTAGGCGGGGCTACCCTTCCAGCGTGTAGTTAGAAAGAGAATAGGAGTCATGAGGAAATGCAAGTAGAAGTAGGTCGGGCCATTTTCCAGTTAGTGCTGGGGTGGTGGGGGGCGTCCATCTCTGATCTCTGAGATGGCCCCTGGCATACTGGTGGTCCCCAAAAGGATTTATGGTTCCGGTAATTTACAGCCCCCTGTTGTCGTGGGAAATCAGCAGGTGGAAGAAGGGATTACTTGGCTCTGACTTTGGACTCCAGTGCCCGGAGCTGGCCTCGTGGGTGAGGCTCAGAGCATTCCCAGGCCCCTGAGATCTTTGCTGCCCAGAAGTTCCTGGTCAGAAAGACCTAGAGAATATGTATTCAGGCCCTACTTCTCTCCGAAAGGACATTAAAAATCAGTAAAAAAGATGTACGTGTAGTTACATTCTCATGAAATTTCAGACACGAGAAAGGCCGGAGTGTTTCGAGTTCCCACGTGAGACGGGCTTGCAGCTTGTGGTCGATGCAGCGGGAGATAGAGGTGCTGCCATTCTGCTGAGCTAGCGTCAGGTCTCCCTCGGACTTGGGGTCAGTTAGGGTTCGTATTCTTACGTCTGGCAGCAGGAAGTTGGTAAATAATATCTGTTAAGGAATAAGCTGAGATACGGAGATAACTACCAAAAGAATAAAACACAAAAGTGAAACAGGGTCCTCTTCCTAGGGGAGTTGGACTAGGAGGTAGGTGGAAAGGTGTGGATGCGAAGACTCTAGCTTTCATGATAACGTCTCTGTTCTAATTATTGGGTGATAATTGAATTGTAACAATGTCCATGTTAAAGTTTTTTACGTTAGACATAAATGAATTATAGCACCTCTTCAAGAAGGCCGTGGTATTAAAATTATACTACAGTTTGGGGCAAGTCGACTTAGCTGTCAGTGATTTAAAGCCTTGACCTTTCATGTGTCATTGATCATCATCCACATTTTGAGTCATAGACAAGTAAGAGTTATCATTTCTGAACAATGCACTAATCCGTAACAAACACAGGTAAGTGAGGCTTAAGGCTTCCTGAATAAACAAAGTGGCCATATTAGGTGACCGGGAGTAAGTATAAAAGTCATAAATAATAAACAAACTGAAGGTAGTGTGATTAAGTCATTTGAACTCTGAATCTTTCATACTGTAAATTTTTTAAAGTCAAGTGATAATTATTTTCTCACTATAAAATACTCATTGTATTAAATTATAGAAAAAAACGATATAAATTCGCTTTTCAGTTCTTCAGAGATAGTATGTCCAAACGGTTTATTTATCTTTCCAGACCATTCCCTGTGCTTGTACCAGTATAATGTAACATTTATATAGATTTTAGTTTTTTTTGTAGATTTGTTTTGTTTTTAAGTTGTAGTATATGTTGTATTCTTTAACTTACCTTTTATGTTTGTTTTGATAAGTGTAAAATTTAACTTCAACCAACCTATTAAATGAGCTGAGGCTAACTATTTTTCTTTCTTTATTGACAATATTTTATATGTTTAGAAAAAAGTACACAAATAATAAGTATAGAGCTCAGTGAATTTTTTACAAAATGTACAGATCTGTGCAGTACCATCCTTACTGCTTTAGATGTAAAATCCTGTACTTCTTACGTCTCTCACATTACTCCCCCTCCATCATTTCATCACTCACCCTAAGATGACAGTGTTCAGAGCCTCTTCTAATCTCACTGCTTGTTGGGCGTGGCTGATCATGGTGCATGCATGGGAGGATGCAACTTACACTTGTTGGTGTAAAATAGCACTCTTTGGTCTCAGGACCCCTTTACTCTTAAATATTATTAAGGTTCTTAGGTAGTTTCTGTTTGTATGAGTTATGTCTAATGCTAATTGTGTTAGAAATAAAAACAGAAGAATTTAAAGCATAAAAGCATATGTTGCATTAACTGTTGGGAGTAATGGCATCATTGTATGTTATTTACTCTCAACAAAAGTCCATTTAGGGCTGCACCCCTGTGGCTCATTGGCTGAGGTGCAGGCCATGTAAACCCATGGAAGGGGTTTGAGACTGGGGCCTCGAGAAGCAAGGAGTCCATATTTACTAATGGGGAGGGCCTCGGAGTTTAAAAAAAAAACAACGCAGTGATGCTTAGTGTTTTGAAAATTGTTTGACCTTGTGAATTCTCTGTCAGAGTCCCAGGAACTCTGAGGGTTTCCCCAAATGATACTCTTGATGATTTCCGATTTGGGAAGGGAATAACAGATTTTTGATTCATCATCCCCATAGAGAACGGCAGGATGCAGATGGACAGATGAAAGAGCTCCAAGATCAGTTTGAAGCCGAACAGTATTTCTCAGTAAGTTCTGGACACATTAATTTGAAACGTATTGTATTTGTAGATTTAAAAAAAATTTTTGCTGCAGAGCCATAACCAGTGAGTGATTCTTGTCTTTAGAATAGAGTCTTACAGCAAATACCAGACCAAGTTTTAGATGAGATATCTTGTAGCATGCAACTCATGTAGAAAGGATAACTAGCCAAGGGACTATAGATTGTTTAACAAAAATCCATTATTCTTGCTAACAAAATATAAGTCTCAGTACATAAAGCATTGCTATTTTTAAAAATTGCTTTTTGAGAAATAATACCTTTTCATAATGAAGTAATAAAATTATCAGTTTAACATTTGTATTTTTGAGATGCTTTAAAACATGAACGTCATGTCTCGATTTAAGACAACAAAATTATCTTTGCTAAATTAGTAATTAATACATGTTTACCTCTATTCATTCTGCCAATCTGTTACATAATGAGAAAGTTCTCTGTTGTACCCAGTTGAAAATCACATTTTAAAATTATTGCTGAATTAGTGATAAGTTAGGTAGTTGGTTACCAGCTCATTTAAAGTATTGATTTGCCAGGGTCTCAGCCTTACTCAGTGTTACCCGCATACTTATATGTGCTAACTTTAACCTTTGTTGGATAGATCTGAGATTGTGTAAGCAGTATTTTCCTGATGATGATGAAAATTAATTTTTCTGGTATATTTTGTTATTTAGACCCTCTATAAAACACAGGTGAGGGAACTGAAAGAAGAATGTGAAGAAAAGACCAAGCTTTGTAAAGAGCTGCAGCAGAAGAAGCAGGAATTACAGGATGAGAGGTGAGGAGACTATCCTGTCTCTCCCATTGTAGCTGTGTGCCTGCTCCTAGAACAGTGTCTGCTCTGTGTTGGTGAAATAAATTAGACAAAACTTTGACTTCATAATGAAGATTGAATATGAAAATGATGTATCTCTAAAATGCAGGGACTCCTTGGCTGCTCAGCTGGAGATCACCTTGACCAAAGCAGATTCTGAGCAACTGGCCCGTTCAATTGCCGAAGAACAATATTCTGATTTGGAAAAAGAAAAAATCATGAAAGAGCTGGAGATCAAAGAGATGATGGCTAGACACAAACAGGAACTCACTGAAAAAGATGCTACTATCGCATCAGTAAGTAAAAGAGTTCTTTTTTATTGTAATTAAACTATGCTGTGGTTCTCCCTTAGAAGTACTAGAAAAATAACATGAATCTAAGTGAAAAAGTGTGTATTCTGACTGTTAACATTTTAGATCCAGTCTACATTAGCTTCTCAGTGTTATTTAGCTGATAGAGACTTCACTACTGATAAATTCAGTTAAAGAACTAAAGTGAAAATAGTTTGAGCCATTTTTTTCTGTTAACCAGAGCTTAATCTAGTTAAAAAGACACTTGAAGCTACTATGAAGGAGAGTCATACACATGTTGGAAAAAATTGCAAATAAAAATTTCAAAGAGAAGTTCTCTCAGATATCCAGGTCTTTTAATACGCTGTAGTATTTTTAAAACGGTGACATTAGAAGAGATTTTTTGTTTGTTTGTTTGTTTTAAGGAAAGGTACAGATAGGAATGAAGACAAGTAGGCAGGCAGGAGGAGAGAAGAAGAAATATTTTCTTTTTTCTTTAGTTGATCATCTCGGTCAACTGGACCTGGATCTTGAACCAGCGTCCTTGGGATGTATGTGAACTGAGTCTGGTGGCCTAATCTGCTAGGCCAGGGTGCACCAGAACAGATACTTAATTCTGTTCATAGAAATGAGTCAGGGGGATAGAAATAGATTTATGCACATATAGGAATCAGATGCTCCATATCGGATGTAAGTAGTAATATACATATCAGTGTGAAAGAATACAGGTATAATAAATGGTTTTGGAATAACTTAGTTTTATGTGGAAAAGAATAAAATTAGATCCTTCTCTTATACCACATACAAAATAAATTCCTAAGTAAAATCTTATGAACTTAAATATGAAAAATAAAAATTTTAAACTATTAGAATTATTCCAAAACCTAAGTTTAACAGAAAACAAAAAATAAATGACAGGGAGAAGATATTTTCAATGTATTTTTTAAACAAACGATTGGTTTCCAGAATGTATGTGGAGCTTCTGTAGTTCAGTAAGAAAAAGTTACACAGTTCAGTGGAAAATTGGCCAAAAGAGAAAGCCTAAAAATTTAATGAGATGTTTAGTCCTCACTGCTCTTTAAGAAAAGGCTAGATAAAATATTTTCGAGATCCTATTGCATAGCCACCCATAGAGAAAAATTCGTAACGGACAGTTTCATGTGTTTGAAAAGTATCTCGAAAGTGACACTTTTGCTTAATTCTTGTGAGAAGTGTCAATTTAGTGTGGCGCAGTGTAGAGCAAATAATATGGCAGCTTTCAGTACGTTCTCAATGTTCACATCATCCAAAGAAAGTTCTCAAAGATTAATATGACTGAAAAATTCAGGCACAGTGCTCATGGTAGCGTCACTGTGTATGATAGCCGAAGTCTGCATGTTTTATCAGTGGGTGAATGAGTGGATTAATGAAATGTGGTAGAAGACAGAACTGCTAAATTACTGAAAAGAATTACTTAGCTCTTTATATCAGCAATTTTATTCTTAGTGTGAAGGTAATACAGAAAGATAAATACAGCATGATGCTATCTGGAGACAATTAGAAATCACATAAATTCAGACATTTTGTTTCAGATGAAAATATGCAATCATGGATAGAAAGGATGAGCACATAATTCATAGTAAAATTTCCTTCAGTAAGGAATTATAAGAATAAGATTTGAAGAGAATATTAAAGACCTCAGCTTTAATAAAATTCTATTTTACTCAAATAATATTAGGAAATAAATACTACAAATTTAAAACTTGTTTGTTATGCATGGTGGAATGCAGATTTATAGCATTTAGACTTTTTACTGTAGTAAATGTTTTCCTCATTAAAAACATTGTTAAAGAGTTTTGAGAGAAGGGCAGCTTTTTTGCTTCCTGCAATCTATTGTGGTTAGAAAAATTAGGATGAAGTTTGGTAAGATAGCAAAGGCAAGAAGTGTAGAAACGGACGTACTTAGAAAAATAAAAGAGTTTTAGCAGTGTGCTAGGATATTTTGAATTATTGCTTTGTAACTTAAATTTCATAAATTAGTATGTAATTTCTTTTTCCCCACTGCTACTTCTTAGCTTGAAGAAACGAATAGGACACTAACTAGTGATGTTGCCAATCTTGCAAATGAGAAAGAAGAATTAAACAACAAATTGAAAGATGCTCAAGAACGTGTGTATTAACAATTGAAGTACATGTTCACATGCCTTCTGTTTGTCAGTTGCTGTAGTTACTGATGTGATTTTACATTTCTCCGCGTTTCAGATCTGTCAAGGCTGAAAGAAGAAGAGATGAGCGCGGCGGCTGCTAAAGCGCAGCTTGAGAAGCAGCTGTTAACGGAGAGGACACTCAAAACTCAGGTGTGTGGCAGACCCACCGCATGCTCGGGGTCTCACTGTGTCCCTCTCGCACTTCACTTCTAGCATTGCCCCTGATGCTTCCTCAGAGTCCTAACTATCTCTGTTTTGCCAGTTTGGTAGAAACTAAGATTGATTAAATTGTCCAGTTTAAGTTTACATTTTTCTCAATTTTTTTAAATGTGGGATCCCAGTTTCTCCTAATTTTTCATAGTAATCCGGTAAGTTTTCCGCTTTTAAAAACCTGTAGAGAGTGACCAGTTGCTGGCAGCTTGAAAAAGGGTCAGCTAGTCAGAAAAGACACCTGTGGTTATTGGCCATCTTCTCATGACTTTCCTGTTGTATGTGGAGCTTGAGTGCTGTGGGCCCTGATGGAAGCCTGGGTTTCATGCCTGCATGGGATGGCGGCGCAAAACAAAGTTCTCTTCTGGGGTAAAGAAGACCTGCCTCGTACAAGGGTGTCTCTTGGCACTAAGAACTCGGGGTTAGAAAGTGGTATCAGACCACACTTGGAAACATTTTTTATATTACAGTTCTCATAAAACAGGAGTGAAAAGCTACGAATATAGTTTGAAGAAGGATGATGACTAATGAAGGAAGTGTATCATTTAATATAGAAAATATTTCTGTGTGGTCCTGTGGATAAATAGGGAGGCCATTAGTGGCTGCATGATGGACTGTTGGTGAGTCCCTGAGAAATGCTCACATGATTTCTCTTGTTTCTCTGCCTGCTCGCTGCGGCGCTGTTAAGGCCGTGAACAAGCTGGCTGAGATCATGAACCGCAAAGAGCCCGTGAAGCGTGGCAGCGACACGGACGTGCGGAGGAAGGAGAAGGAGAATCGAAAGCTACACATGGAGCTGAAATCTGAGCGGGAAAAGTTGACCCAGCAGATGATCAAGTATCAGAAAGAGCTGAACGAGATGCAGGCTGTAAGAAAACTTCTTCAACTTTAAAGATCTGCTTGCAGAATTATTTTTACGTCTGTCAGTCTTCCACAGCGAGGCCGGATTGAGGTACGTGTGGCATCCAGTTGATTAGTGTGACTTGATTTCTTGCAGCAAATAGCTGAAGAGAGTCAAATTCGAATTGAACTGCAGATGACCCTGGACAGTAAAGACAGTGACATTGAGCAGCTCCGGTCGCAGCTCCAGGCCCTGCACATGGGTATGGACAATTCCAGCACGGGGAGTGGACCAGGGGACGCTGAGGCAGACGACGGGTTTCCAGGTACAGATCTTTCCCAACTCTTATGTTGGCTTGTTTTTTAACTATTTGTGTTAAATTTAAATCCCTTGATTGCTTTGAGCCCTTTGATGTAAGGGAAAGCCTGCTCTTTGGAGTGGGGCTTCAAATGACAGTTTAAACTTGCTTTACTGATTTTTGACAAAATTATTTTATTAAAAATATGCTGAAGAAAATTCTACACATTTAGTTATTTTAATGAGCTCTTTATATATTATAGGGAGCTCTCTCTCTTATTTTAAGTTTTCATTTTATTTTCTCCTAACTTCTTTTCTGCATTCTTACTTCCTTTTATGTTGGGTGTTCAGTTCATATCACTCAGTCCCACACTATGGAATCCATGTCATTCATCTACCAACGTTCCTCTACTTCCCTCAGTGTTGCCACTAAGCCTTCCAGCTCTCATGTGCTTCTTGACTCTGATTCTGACTCAGAAGAAGAATCCTTGTCTTATTTGCCTATTTCGGTGGAACCTAATGATACAGGTGATAGCCTGAAAATCTTTGTTTGGGGTCTTCCCCACAGCCCTTCGTTTTAGTCCTTTTGAAAGTTTTTGATAACATTAACTAATATCCACTAACTTTACAAGTTGCTCAAATCTCAGTTACAAAGAAACTGCTGCATGAATAAACAATTTTTAATGTATTTTCACATGGAATTGCTATTACAATTGATCTATTTTTTCAACCTACAAGAAATGGAGCATTACTTTATACCATTTAGGAGCATATGTTTTCAGTACTTGTTTTCTCCATTTTCAACTCAAGAAATTCTGAAGTTTCATATCAAGAGTGACAAGTTCAGAAGAAGGACATGTTTACGTTTTCGTTGAGTGCTTGCTTAGCATTGTGCTAGGTCTTAAGGAGGATAAAACAATTGGGCCCAATCATTGTTCTGTAAGGATTTAGAGTTTAAATGAAGAAACCAATTAGAAAATACATAAAATTGTTACAATTAACACAAAATTAGCATAAAAACATGTTTAATGTAAATGCCGTAGAAAATTAGTGTATGAGCAGTTGACTATAAGGTTAAATTTAGTATTAATTGAATTGAAAGTAAAATACTGACTTTTGCTGTCACATTTCCCAGGTATATATCAGTATAAAATATAAATCATAAAGTGATTGTATTGAATTGAAGTTGTGTTAGATCTCAGCAATCAGATATTGTTGAGGTCATCTGATTTTGCCCCTTAAATTGGTAGGACTGTGTCCAGACAGGGCAACAGGCCGTTTTCACTGACAGTCCTCCTGTCATCACTAGCGGATGGTGTGTGTCTGGAGGGTTGAGGTTAGAGCAGTCGGGCTGGAATCAGAGATGCAGCCTTGTGTGGTGTTTCTGTGAAGTTGTTTAGAGAATTAAAGAAAATTTGTGTTGAGTCTAACACAGTTCAGACACATGGTAGATTTTAAAGAAATAATAGTTAACTTTATGGATAGTATTCAAGAATTCTTTTTTAATTAGCAAAAACAGATTACATGTCATTAGAACAAATTCTAAGCATTCAGATTTGTTTGTTGAACTAGTTCATGGATTTTGACATTTTTAAATTTTAAAATCTTTTAATTATAGTACTTACCCATTAACCAAATTTTGTGGCCATTCTAAAAGTTTATTTTTTTTCTGAACGTATAGTTACTAAAAAGTTTTTGAAGAAGACATGCACTGTGTATCTGTTGTTAAATCTTCCCCAGGAAACATTCAGGTGTACCAGTTAGGCTAGAAAGCTTCTGCTTTATTTTGTCGGTTTTTCTGCTAAACTTTGCAAATGCATGAATTTAATCAATAGGGCGTTTGACTTTTTAAACTACAGGCTGTATATTTCCAGTGCGATATAACCTGAATTTTGTTTTGCATTGCATAATTAGCTTATACTGATCTTGCATTATTGCTCTCTCCTAGATAACATATGATAAATTCTGAAGGGCATATTTGATTTACTTTGTGACTTTTATATTCAAATTATATTAAAATCTTCATCTTTAAGAAGAATTATTATTTTTATTCTCATATCATGTGCATATTTACAGAATCAAGACTAGAAGGATGGCTTTCATTGCCTGTGCGGAACAACACGAAGAAATTTGGATGGGTTAAAAAGGTGATGGTTCTTTTGAATATTGCTTTGGTTTAGCTATAGCCATTTCGCTTCGTCATTGTATAATCTAGACACAAAAAACTTGTTAGAATGTGATTTTATGTGCCTTTTTAAAAGCTGTTTATCATTACATACTACTAATAACACAGGTTCATTGTTTGGAAAACAGAAACCTGTGGCCTCAGTGCATTTCCTGTTTCAAGGGTTAAAACAGATCTGAATATGACAGAAAGATCCACTTATTTATTTCTGTCACTGTGATTGTCAGTATTACTGTGTTTACTTAGATAAGTACCTTAATGCATTTAGGCTGCTGTAACACAGTGCCACAGATCTGGGTAGCTTATGAACCCCTCAGATTTAATACTCACACTACTGGAGGCTGGAAGTCCAAGGTCAGAGAGCCAGCATGGTTGGGTTCCGGCGAAGGCTGTCTTCTGGACTGGACTGCCTACTTCTCACTGAATTCTGCCTGGTGGAAGGGACTCTGGAACCCTTTTTAAGGGCACTAACCCCATTCAGGAGAGCTCTGCCCTCCCTGACCTAATCACCTCCCCAAAGGCCACTCCTCCTAGATCATCCCTGTCTGAAGATTTAACATCTGAATGGCCCGGGGCAGGCAGGACAGGCGAGGAGTGGAGACAAACGTTCTAGCCATAAGGTTACCTAAATTAGTCCAAAAAATATTTGCTTTCATTCATTTCTTTAACTTGCTTATTTAAAATATATATAAACAGAATTATTGTTATTTTAAAGAAGACATCTCTAAGGATATATTAAGAGCTTTTTAGTTTTTTAACTTAGGTATTTTATATGATTTTTATTGCAAATATAGAATTTGTTTTCAAAGAAAATAAGAGATATATTAACTTTAACCATTCTCCCCCTCCCTCTTTTAAACAGTACGTTATTGTGAGCAGTAAGAAGATTCTTTTCTATGACAGTGAGCAAGATAAAGAGCAATCTAATCCCTACATGGTTTTGGATATAGAGTAAGTGTTTAATGATTATTAGCATATTTGAAATTTTGTTTTTGAAAGTATTGAGAGTAACCTCACTTCAGCACAGTATCAGTCACACAGTAGCGGAGCATATAGCTCCGCTGTGCTGTTAGAGTATTTTGTTACCTTAGCTTCATACTGATGAAAGTCTAGGATATGGAATTAGCTCTAAAATGTCTTCATTTCATGAATCTTTAATGTTTTGTAAAATGAAGTAGAAAATTTCTGACTTACTAGAGATTTCTTAAAAGCTCTAGTTTATTTCCTGAGTTCTAACATAGGTCAAAGTAGTAAGAATAGGATAAGTAATGTACTTTGATCCTTTGGTAATATTTTATTTCTTAAAAATCTCTTACAGCAAGTTGTTTCATGTCCGACCGGTCACACAGACAGATGTATATAGAGCAGATGTTAGAGAAATTCCAAGAATATTCCAGGTAAACTTTTTTATTTTATGGTTGGTTGATTTTGTTTTACTTTTTAACCTTTAGAAGTTCTCACTATGATGCAACATCAAATTTCTCTATTCTTGGACCATCTTCAGATTACCTTCCAGTGTTGGTTCCAGTTAAATGGCTCACGGTTTTGTGACCTCTGTGCTCACAGTCTCTGACACGTCTTTGCTCCTCTCTTCACTTTACTCGTTCAAGTGTGTGTTGTGACCGTCGCTGTCTTCCCCCAGGACAGTGACGATGCTTTTAAAGCAGCAGCTTTCTCCTCTTTTTTTTTTTTTTTTTTGGTTTTATGTTTAGCTCTCTAGCACGTTAAAAAATGTTGCTCGTGAAGTTGTGTTTCCCCCTCATCTCCCTTTTATTTCTAATTTAAGGTGAGGTCAAATTCTTCATTTTATTACATCCATTTCTTTAACCAGTCAAGCCAAAACTTTACTGAGTTCCTTCTGTGTAAAAACAATTATGCTTGGTATACTATAGAGGTTAGCCTTTTATTTTCTGAACACTTTTGTTTATTGGAAGTGTATTACACATGCTTTCTTCCTTTCCTTTCTTTCTCAACTCTCCAGATACAAATTCTTCAATTAAAGACATGTTTGTGTTGCCACCTAGCTGTTTCTGAGACTCAGAAAGCATCAATTCATATTGCCACATCAATCTTCGAACACTTACCAAATGCAAATTTACCTTTTGCTCATCCATTCTGAAGAAATTGCTAGAACAGTCATAGTAAGATCCCCTGGTGGTGTGGTGGTTTGGTCCACCATCTGTGGTTGGCGTGATCCACACCTATGAATCCCAAGGACCTACCTGGGTTTTCATCCCTGACCTGGAGAAACAAACCAAGATGAAAAACTAAATAAAAAAATAAAAATGCTTCCTGCTGTCTCGTCCTACCTACCTGCCTATTTACCTTCATTAAAAATAAATAGCGATATCATAGAGAAAATAAGGGCACCATTTGAATAGGATCAGTTCTTTTTAATGTGAACCAAAGTAACTGTTAATGACTTTTCTCACACAAGTTTTTGAAGAGGCAGTTTACTTAAGTTTTAACAGTAAGTGCATCGTCTTCTCATAGAATAATTTAGTCTCATTTTACTTACTCAGAATTGCTGGTAAATAAAAAATCACTTGTGTTTGGATATCGTTCATTATTCATTTTGTTATGCATAGATTTTGTATGCCAATGAAGGAGAAAGTAAGAAGGAACAAGAATTTCCAGTGGAGCCAGTGGGAGAAAAATCAAATTATATTTGCCACAAAGGACATGAATTTATTCCTACTCTCTATCATTTCCCAACCAACTGTGAGGCTTGTATGAAGCCATTGTGGCACATGTTTAAACCTCCTCCTGCTTTAGAGTGCCGTCGCTGCCATATTAAATGTCATAAAGATCACATGGACAAGAAGGAGGAGATTATAGCACCTTGCAAAGGTAAGTAGTAGATGACTTGCTTCATCAGTATTATTTATGTTGAGGTCATTTGAAGCACATTAATTTTTTTTCAAATATTCCTTTATAGTGTATTATGATATTTCAACGGCAAAGAATCTGTTGTTATTAGCAAATTCTACAGAAGAGCAGCAGAAGTGGGTTAGTCGGTTGGTGAAAAAGATACCTAAAAAGCCTCCGGCTCCAGACCCCTTTGCACGATCATCTCCGAGAACATCGATGAAGATACAACAAAACCAGTCTATTCGACGGCCAAGTCGACAGCTTGCCCCTAACAAGCCAAGGTAGTAAACACCAATGTGGTCAAAATTAAGATTAAAACAAATATATTTTGCTACTTATATTCATACTACAAATATTCCCAATTACATGTTTTCTTTTGCTTGATCTTTTAGTGAACTTGGGAATACCAGATATTTGGAACTATTTTAGCATCTATATCTCATTCATTGATTCAGATGAATATGATATGTATATTTATTTAATCATGTATATTAAATTTAAGCTAAAAATATAGAAAGGGCTTGTTTTTGTCATGATTACATATGTAGTCATAATATTTTAGGATTTTATATTTAGAATTTATATTATATTTGACTAACTTAGTAGGCAGGATGCACACAGACTCTTAAATGTCAGGTTAACACATTATGTTGAGTGTAGTCAAGCTTTTAAACCTTTTTTTATATTAGATGACTTGGGAGAAAGGATGGGAATCTTCTTAAGCCTTAATTCAAATCTATAAGTTTAAAGTAATAGCTTGTTTCTGATTTAAAGAACAATATCGATCGGCTTCAAAATACAAGGACTAATTATTGTGTATGGATGGGGTGATTCTCTGTAATTGAGGTGGGTTTGAGAATATGGAAAAAGTTCAAAGATCATCATTACTCACAGAAATCTTTACAGTCAGACCTTTTCACATGGCTATATTATAGTAATTTAAATATTTTGATTTAGACTATCCCTTTATCAGCTTACTGGCTGCTACATATTTATAAATTTTGTCATTCATTGAAATGAACATGAAAACTTGGGTTAGTGAAAGTAGAAGATACATACTTGGATCAGGTATCTTATTTCAGGTATCCTTTTTGTTCTCTGATACGGACATTCAGCATATGAATAATGATGTACATTGACTGTATTATCAGAAATTCTATCATTCTAACCACAAACATCTTATATGAAACTTTTCTTGAAACTAGTATCTCAAGGAAATAACTTAGAATGATAAAGGTAGAATTGGTGTCTCAGCAGTGAAAATGTTGAATTTTAATGTGAGATATAATAAAACTCAGTATTACGATAGATTAGTGATTATATATGATTGTAAGTAAGTTGAAGAAGTGTAAAGAATTTAGAGATACTGAAGATCATTCCATGTGCCATATGCAAAAACCTCTCAATTAAATTCCTATTGTTAATTTTGTGGCGCGGCGTATTAACATTGTTAGTGCAGAAATACTATGCTGTTTTAGTGCCTGACATTATATAGTGCTCCGTAGCTTTCCTTACATATATAATCCTTACATGTAATCTCTTCCCTCTTTTAACTTCAAGATCCTTTCATGTGATCTTTAAATTACCCCTGTGGAGTACAATAGGTGTTATCTCTTTTTGGTTGAGACTCTAGAAGGACAAATAATTTGTTTGGGTCAGGGCTGTAAGTACTGCAGTCTTTTTGATATATTTTGTTCTTTGTGCTGTTTGACGAGTTAACACTTTCACTGCTAATGACAACACATAGAATTGCTTTAGGAAGTAATTCAGACCAAGCGAAGCATATTTTCAGTTATATAACCATTTTTAGGTTTACTTATCTTGAGCCCCCAAACCCCACACCCCAGTCAGCATGATGGCCTATTTGAAAGCACATTTACTTTGGATTTTGTTACTTTTGTTTGTTTTAGTTCTGGCCCTGCACTTCGAATAATTCTTCACTGATTTTTTATACATTTTGTTTTAACAACAGTAAGTAATAGGGCTTTTCCCCCTCATGATTCTGCATGTAGATAAAGCTAATATCAAACTAACTAAAATATTTAATACATGTTTATGAAAAGGTTGTATCTCACGTATTCTTTATAGCTTTAAGAGGGAACATGGGCATATTTAAGTCATTTTGTATTTTGTTGTGCCTTTGCAACATTATTTCCATTGTTTTTAACATCTCTGCGCCCATTGCTTCATTAACTCAAAAAATCGTGTCTGCTTCTGCTTCTTACGATCTGCCTACAGCCACGTTGCATTTTGGTTGTCACGCGTTGAAGCGTGTACGGGAAGAGAGTCCCTGGCGCAGCGTGAGTCGTGAGGGCGTCACCTGTGTAGCGAGTGGAGGGACTGAGGGTGTTTAGTCCTCTGAAGGAATTACTTTGAAGCACAGGAGTCCCGAAGAACAATGAACATTTAAAGGACTTTTCCTTGGTAGATGGTGTAGAACAAGGACCAGGCAGAGAGGGACGTGTGTGACTCGGCAGGGAAAACCGTCTCCAGAACTGAAATGATTGGCTCGTTCTGCAGTAGCGCGTGCAGCACAGCACAGGGCCCACCCGACGCCGCGGCGGCCAGGCCGTGGGGAAGCAGCGCCCCTGGTCGGCCCTGTGTGCGGGCAGGGGCGCCAGCATCACCCGCCGGCCTGTACGCATCTCCCACTATCGCCCTGTATCACCCTTTCCTGTGGAAAGTGGAGCCTGTTGAAGTGTCGTCCAAGAAAACCTGGGAGCAGAGTTTCTGGTGTCCAATGGCAGTAATTCGATATCTAACTCTGCATTTGCATTTAGTGTTCGTCTTGGCTCTGGTCAGCCTAACTTTAATTGCACTAATAATTCATATCATATCTTTCTGAAAACAGATGTTTGGCTTTATTAGACATCAAAAATATTTATCTCTATACGCAAATATATATTAATACCCATAAACATTCACCTAATTTTTTTTCATCTTTCCTTGTTCCCTCTTCGGTAGCACCTGCACCGTTAACGTTTTTCCTTCAGCTTCTGTGACATTCCTGGTTCTGAGTCTCCTTTGAACTCTCCACAGCACTTCCCTCTCTCTGCAGTGAAGTGTTTTAAAATAATAATAAGTGTTCACTCTCATCATTATTGTACAGAATGACATTTTGGGGTACCTGTTACCTCCAGGCCTTCTTCGGAGAGCTTTAATTGTGCAAACTTGTTTATCCTCACAACCACCTGTGACTCTGCCGTTAATGTCTCCAGTTAGCAGAGGAGGCGAATACAGCACAGGGGCTAGTAAAGAGGAGCACGTCTCCAGATAGTCTCATCCTAGACCTGCGCCCTCACGCCAGTACCCACCCCATGGCGTCACAGTGACACGAGTAGCAGTGACCTAGTTGACACTCTGTTTAAATTAATGTGTCGACATGCTATTCTAGGGGCATGTTTTCTTGGTGACTCTGAATTAAAATCAAGATACTATGCTGGGAAAGTAGAAGTTTGTGAATAAATGTTGACTTATTCTGATGAAGTCAGTTTGGAGATATCCTGGTTGGTTCCAATGCAAGACACAAAGTACTGGTCTCTGCTGAGAATGTTTCTCTTTAATTTTTTTTTATTCTAAAGATTTTTTAATGTAACATTTAGTTACACAGGAGTATAAAGAAAAGATGCAACAAATGATCATTTGTCCAGGTTTTAGAAATAAAGCATTACTAATAAAGTTAAAACTTAGGTTATTATGTCATGATTATCTTTGTTCTTATTTATTTCTAAGTATTAGAAAGTTAATTACGTAGGAAAAAAATAATGAAGTTATATACAATTTAATTTCAAAAATAAATCCACAAACGAGTAGAAGAAAATGGGTGAATGTTTCATATTTTGAACTGGAGAAAAACTTTCTGAGAATAAAACCTAAGAAAGAAAATAAGTTGCATATTGACTAAACAAAAATTAAAGCCTTTTAACTCATTAAACTGTTTAAAAAGAAAACATGGTTGTGATATACCAGAGGAAGATGCATTAATGTCTTCGGTAGCGCTCTTACAATCTTCTCCTGGGAGAGGCAGTCGAGATCGCTTCTACACAGGCATTTAGAAGCAGAGAAAAGGCGGGGACCAGATGAGTTCCTTGGCACAAGTTGAGTCATGCATGTCACAGTTAAGAACAATGAAAAAGTTACTCTAATTTTTTTTAAATAAAGATGATTGCACAATTGGTTGACTGGGTTGGACTGGGAAGATGCATTCACCCAGGTCTTCAGGCCCCTTGCCCAGGACACTGCTAGTGCTGCCGAGACACTTAGGTTTTCCCTTGGCCCGGTCTTTCCGTGGAAAGCACACGCAGTTGGTGATCATTGAGTAAGTAGCCTCCTCCTGAAATTGAGGAAACTGTCTTCTTAATATTGTTCTTCTGTGATCCTAGTGCTGTATTTTCTTCTGGACAAGTGTGAGTCGACAGTCCAGGCATTTTCGTGGAGGAAATTGTGGACACGTGTTGAGTTCTCATAGTTCTCAACTCAAGCTGGGCATCAGCCTGGTTTACATCTTCTGGTCCCTGGAGCTGGGGAGGAATTGTGGGGGGAAGAATTTCCTCTTCCTGAAATACTTTCTCTGGTGTTCTGGAAAGTGTACCTGGCCATCACAATTATATACATTTATATATAAAGAGAAAGAAGATTTTCCTGTGTGCTTCCATTTAAATTTCAATCATGTTATCGATGAAGGAACGTGAAGATGCTCATAGCATATTAAGCTGCCGTTTCTCAGGGGTCTTAGAGTGTAAATTTACAAACCTCCTGTTGCAGATTGCTTGATTTGACACTTAAAGACTGGGATTGGTCATTTGATGATGTTGATGGTGGTGATGATGATGATGACGATGTTTTTGATTTCTGAAGAAATAAATGGGTAAATCAAAAACTGAAAGATGATTTACTTTAGTATTTCCAAGTAGCGCATGTGGTTTGCCTTGGATTTTCATTGTTTTTGACTAGCTTGGAAAATATAAGTTGATTTAATAGCATATATTTGAAAAGTGGGTGTTCAGAAGTTTCTAACTGAAATTTCCATATTGCATATAAAAGTAAAATGCTATGTTCAGATTCTTTATTGGCTACTTATTTTCAATAGTTGGAATTACACTTTTTTATTTTAGGAATTAAACATGTAGACTAAGGAAACTAAGTCTGGTATTCTTTTTTATTCATTCCAAAGAAGCCAGATTCAAAGGGGCGGTCAAATTTATAGTATTTCCAAGTCCCTGCAACTGTATGAGTTTGTGAACATAGCATGGGAACCCTTTCCCGCCACCCCCTCTTCCCCTCCGTCCTGCTTCTAACGTGGAAGACTTGAATCTATGAGCAGCGCTCTGACATAGCTCTTTCTGACCTTGCTTTCTTTGTGGTGGTGTGGAGCGTTTGCTTTTCGGAAATGGAATGTTACTTCTGCTAAAGAATGCTAATGATGTGCTCTGATGGTTTTTGTGCTTTCAGTAAATATAGTTTATTTAATACTGGCTCAAGATTTGAATGAAAGTTCAGCCTCCTGAGTTTAAACCTGAAATAGAGTTAAAAAGAAGTGATGCCTATCTTACACCTGAGTCAGCGTGTTGTAAAACATGCATTTAAAATATGTTAATATTAGGATCTGTCTATAACCAGGACCCAAAGGGCATGTTTACATGTATTATTACAACTTCGTGTTTGTTCCCATTTCATAGATGTGAAAGATGGGACTAAGGGTCAGACAGTCAGGTAGAACTGGTCCACAGATCCACTGAGCTCGCTGTTAGACCCCGAGTCAGACTTCAGTTCACATGAGTGACTCAATGGCGTATTGTCTAACCCTCATTGCTAGTTCTCTGTGTTCAGACTTATGTGTCACGTTTCTAGCCAATAAGGGAAAATAGGAGAAAATGTAATTGCATGCACCTAAAAATGAGAAAAGTAATATAGTATGTTTGTGCATGATTTTGGTGTTAGAAATATAGTAATTAGATAGCAACATAGGTTAATGATGTAAGTGGAACGCCTTTTTAGATAATTTAACAGTCTCTTAAATTATTTCGTTATATCGACTAATTTAATTTTCCCTTCCTTCCAGCTAACTGCCTTCTGTGAATGCACTCATTACTCAAGGTGATCATATTCTTCCAGTTAAAACAAGACTGAAATATGATGGCCCCGAGTTTATTAAAAAGCTGTATTTTCCTGAGAGAGTAATGCACATGCACACACGCGCACACACACACACACACACGCACACGTGCCCTTTTTGCCTGCAATATAAATTATAAGTCTTGGAGAGATTTTCTGCACACCTTTGAACAAGCTGAACCAACAGTGACCGGTTAGCAGAGATGTCCTTTTCAACTCTTTCAAACTTGTTCCAAAACTGCTCCAAAAAGCCTTCTTGGCAGTCACTCACACTACATTGCTCAAAAGGATTGAGAAGAGTTAAAGAAATGATCTTTTCAACTTCAGCAGAGATTTCACCAGCACATTTGCCAGAAATCTGGGAACGGGTTCCACTAAGTGATACAGACTGCAGCTTCCAGACTGACCGCTAGCGGTGAGCGTGCGCTCACACTCACTCACACGCGCGCACCTGTCATCTATACATATCGAACTGTGATACTGCAAGAGGGTTTGTAAAGACCCCACTTTATTTTTTTATACACATCAAATAGCATTATTTGCTGCAGTTTGCGACTGTGCACTTGTACAAAGTTCGCGTCGGAGCTTCCGCCCTCACTCGTGCGCCCGCTGGGAGCAGCGTGTTCGTGTAAGCAGCTACTGCGCAGGAGTTTGCAGTTATGTCAGTTTCTTAATGCTTCCTAATAGGTAACTTTTAATGATTTTGAATGCCTTAATTTAATTTTTTTTCAGTCTCAACCCTTTCCTGTATTTAAAAACAAAACAAGTGTTTACCAGCTCTTAGGACGCAGTTTGCTTTGCAGAAGAAAAATAATGCACTATTTTTACGTGTAAGAGTTATCAATGTCAGCTATTTTAATTGTATTACAGATTTTTTTTTTAAGTATTGGTGATAGAAACAATAATGGATAGTATTGGAACTAATATATCTTTTGTGTATATTATTCACCAGTCCTTCTTACAGATCTCAGTATTAGTGTGTGACTATGAAACAAATTCTTGCTTTGAATTTGCTGGCTACCCTAGATGTGTTTTTATTTCTGGTAAAGACATTTGTGACTATTTTTACATTTTCATACGCAAGATTCAAAATTATCTTAAATATAAAGAAAAAAGACGTACTGTAGATATATTTTAAATATTTAAATGTTATCCCTAAAATATACAACTATGTATGGCAATATTTCAGGATTGGGTTAAGAAAACAGGTGGCTGGGAAGAAGTAGCCTCAAAGGCACGTAACTTAACTTTTTTTTTAAGTTGAAGTAACTTTGCTTTATAACATGAATAGATTTCAAGTGTACAGCATTATTTGACATCTGTATATGCTATATTATGATCCCTAGTAGATTTTATTTTTTAAATGCTATTAAAGTTCTAAGTTTATGCAGGACCATTCTTGCCATATTTCTCATCCTAGAAGAGTATGTTTTATACTGCTACAGTATGCATCAGTGATAAGGGTCAGGTTTAAAGACGTCTATAGTCTTTTATTAGTCTCTCTTTATATACGTACATGGCCGCAGAGTTGGATGACATTGAAATAGATCATCTACTGTCTCAGTGAAGTCGTCATTCTTCATTAATTTCCTCTGGGCTCATTGTAGAGGTATGTAAAGAGTTAGATCTCCAGAATAAATACCATCCTGGAAACGGAAGCGTGACCTTCAGCCCGCGGATATGCAGAGGCGATGCAGCACCTGTGTCCTGTCCCGGCTGCCCACCTCGTGCCATCTGCTGGGGCTCAGCCAGCTGCCACTTCGTGCAGTGTGAGCTGCACCTCTGGTGTGGGGGATAGCTTTTTTGTAAGTCAGAGTAAGAAATGAAAAATATATAAAATTTATATAGGATGAATGTTTCCATTCATTAGACTTGTTTTAAAGGAGACTGAATTAATATTTTATATAAAGATTTTGTTACACTACGGGAGGGTCTATCATTCTGAATTGGAGAGTATATATATATATTATATATATTTTTAATAAACTTTATTAAGGTGAAATAATTTGAAGTTTACACAAGTAATTGAAATATTAGAATAAAAATGGCAAAAGTTTAAATTTTGAATGCTGTATATATTAGATGTGGAGAATCATGGTGTGATGCAACTATTCAAAGAAAATCAATGTGACCTTTTGGGGAAAAAGATATTCTAAGGGGTGAAAAAAATCTTTTTTTGGAGATTGTTCACATTCTGTGGTTTGACATCCGGATTTATAAGATTGTCCATTTTGTGGAAATGCACTTAATAAAAACTTCGGACTTTGGGTAAGAATTTCCTTTTTACCCTTTTGTCAAGAGTCACGTATTTAACATAAGTACACGTGTGTACCTGCCCGACTGTTCTCCTCCAGCACTCATGAAATGCGATGGTGACTCAGCTCAGCGACCAGACTGTGCCAGCTTCTCCCCTCTGCAGAGGCTGCCCAGCCAGTTGTAAGCCCCCAGTTGCTTGTTTCTTCACACCCGATCTCTCCCAGAGCACGTTACCTCCTTTTGAGAAGTGAAATAGTCCCGGCTTCTCTGAGTTGGAGTTTTCCGTGTGGGGGTGCAGTGAGACATAAGCGGAAAATCGGCGCCAGGTTACTGTTGAAAATTAATGTTCAGTGAAGTTTGGAAAACTATTTTTGAAAAATGCTATCTAGAAACAAGATTTTATTTTAAACTAATAGTTCAAACATTCTAGCTAACTAAAGGATGAGTATACCAATAACCCTAAAATGAAGGTTTGTGTTTTTAAAGCTAACCTCTGCTGGAGTTACACAAACCCTTCTGTGCCTGCTTTTATGTGTCAACCGTCACGGAGGACACTCTGGGTTTGCCAAACCACAGCTGAAGTTATGCTGCTGCTGGTAATCTGTCCTTAACAGGGTTTTGGTGGTAAAACAGAGAAACTTAGCTACTATATTACCTTCTGAAACATGTTTTAAGACACGTGTAAAACCCTGTGAGAGCAAGACCTCTCCAAGTCCTCGGTCTTTGTAGGCACTGCTACTGACCCCATCCTCTCCTGGAATCAGGTTTCAGGTCCCTTCTGTCATGAAGAGTCCATAGCGGATTTATAAAGCACTTTGAAGAAAAGGCCTGTTTGACAGCGTTGAATAGTACGCTTGGGGGTTTCTCCATCCCCTTCCCGTAATAATGAACTTTTGTTTGGAATTGTAATATGTTATGAACTGCATGGTTTAGATAATCGTGAACAATTGATCGACTGTCCCCTCTGAACAAAAATCGTGCCCTGATTTTTATTTTTTAATTTTGTTGCATCTTTGTGGTAACATAATTGTATTTTATGCCTGCTTTTATTTAAAAAAATAAATAAAAGTTAAGACGTAAGCATCTTAATACTTTTACTGTGAAATAGTTCTGGAACGTTATAACCTTCTAAAATTTGCCCCCCAAAATGTGCCTTCCCTAAAAGCTGGGTTTAGCCAACAGGTCTTAAGTTTACAGACTTGTGAATCTTTGACTGTTATTTAGCACATGGAGAGAAATGCAAAATAGAATGTCAGCCAGGAGTCCGTCTCTGCTTTGATTTAGATACTTTAAGGGGTCTGCAGGCTTCACACTCTCTTTGGAAGACCAGCGGTAGGAAAGGCGGGCAGGGTGCCTGCTTTATCAAGAGTGAGCACGTGCAGGCAGGTGGTTTTCCAGAAAGTGTTCTTTGGTGATTAGTGAGTTCTTTTCTAGGGTGCTTAATCAGCGATCTGATCTGGGGCAGATTATTTGCTCTGTGCCTCTGTTTTCATCTGTAAAATGGAGGTGGTTTGCTTATAGGGTTGATGCAGGATTAAATATGCATATCAATATCTGTTTGTGCAAATATTTGTTCCCTCCCAAAGAAACTCTTCACCTAGAGAGATAGTATTTTTTTCTCTTTTGTAAAAAATTCTTTATCCACTCCAGCTTTGAGGTATAATTGACAAATAAAATTGTTTAAAGTGTTTTTCATAGAGATTTGATCTGTATATAAATTGTGAATGTCCTGTATAGTTAACACACCTGTCATCTTACATCTCTTTTGTGAAAATTAGATTCAAGTTTCAGGTGTCTTAATACAGTGGTATTAACTACAGTTACCCTGCTTTATATTAGATCCTTAGACCTTACTCATCTATAGCTGAAATTTTTTTATTGTAATTATTCTGCATGTTAAAATAATTTCCTATGTGCAGGTTCCCCACTCCTCAGCTGTATGTCAGCACACCCTGCCCTCCACCACATCACCAAGTGCTCGTCCCCACTGTCCAGTGGGCTCCGCCACCACTTGTCCCTGCCCACCCCGTTCGCTGTTGGTCACCTCATTTCTGCTGCAGATGTTCCAGGGTTGGTTTTATTTCATGTTGGTTCATTTTGTCTGTTCACACTCCACCTATGAGAGGTCATCTAGTATCAAGCTAGTATATTTTTAAGGGAGTTGCTTTAAGCCAGGATAAAGTATGAATAAAGTGTCTCTAAACCACATAATTGTATTTGTACTAACAATCAGGTTATAAATAAAAGTTTAACTAGGGTTGGACTTTCAAAAAATGACAACTGATTTTAAAAACTGCAGAATGAATTATGATGTATTTTTTGACAACCGTGTTTGTCTTCCTCTTGACCCCAAGCAGTTGCTCTAAAAGATTAAGCACAGGTAGTATTTTAAAAACTACTTTATAGAACTTAAAACTAATCACAGTAGAACAATCAAAATATGAACGTATTGTACACAGAAAATAAACATTTTCTAATAAACTGTTTATTACATATAACAGATTAATACCATTCAGTTATGAGGGGAAAGTAATTTTAATTGTTGGGGTTTATAAACTTTTGCAGGAAGGTAACAGGTGCACTGTGTTTATAGAGTAAGATGCTGTAATAAGGATGAAGTCCATCGGAACAGGTAGGACTACCAGCAACCCACACTACATCATTTTTCAGTAGATAAAACCTGGGCAAGGTCAGCTATTTGGTACCAAACTGTAATAATTGTCATTAAATAATTTGGGTGTGTCCCTTTCAAAAATGGCAGATTCTGCTTGAATCAGAAAATTGACTGGAGTTGCCTCATCAGTAGAGATCGTAGCTATAACAGGTACATTTTATTAGGAATCACTTAAAGGCACAGAGTGAGTTAAAGAACTATTTTGATGCATAAACCCCAGCCGGTCACGTCTTCATACTTTGATGGCGGTGATACGCCGTGGTAGCATACAATACGGCCGCCTCCTTGTACCTAATTTCCAATTCAATGTTAGTCCAGAAAGTGACCTCGACTCAACGTATCACAGTGCACTGTGACTTTGAGCAGAATCCCACTTCATTCCTGTTTGTTTGTGCTGTGGACAGGACTTCTTAAAAGGTTCTGAAAACAGTTACAACTAACTGGAGAGAATGCAGATCATGACTTTCAGGGGATGGGGCTTCTGGGGTGATTTTCAGCAGACGTCAGCCTTCTGGAAACCGCAGTGGCCTGGGCCTGCCTGAACCTAGTGAGTCGGGGAGGGGAAGGAAAGGGATGTTTTTAGACAAGTGTGTAAATAGCTGGAGTCTAAAATATCTTTGGCTTCAAAGTTTCCAAAATGATGGACTGAAATTATAAAAGATTGTGACGTAGTGTCCAGCTTTGTCCTCCTGTGGTCCGGTTTCGAAATCCACTTTGTGTGCAGGCATGGTGTCCCCGTCATTCAGCCTTTACCACAGCCTTCCGGTAACGAAGCACCGTAGCCGTTACCCAGATATTTAAAGCCAACATGACGACAAAGCGGATAAGAACTGAAATCAAACAAACAAAACTGATGTCATGGCTGTTTTTACGTTATACGAACAAAATCACTTGCTAAGTAGAAGCCTAAATAAAGCTGCTGTGAAACAGAGCTACAGAAGAGAAAAAAAAAGACAATTCGGGGGCAACTTTGGTTCCAGATATTTCTGGGAAAATCTTCCTGTCATGATGACTTACTTTGGCCGCTAACAGTCTTCATTGTAAATGCTTAAGCTTAATTGGGAAGATGGCTGATGTGAAATACTGAGCTTTTAAAAACCCTTTCTTTACTCACTAAGTCTTGAGAGTGTTGATGTCTTCAGACGTTCCACATTAAGCAAAGTTGGTAAACTACATTCTGTTCAGATAATTCTGAAAAACTGGCCTGAACATCCAACATTTCATATTGAGGGAACCATGAATGTGTGGGTTTTTGCTGAAAAAAGTAACTTCCACAGGGACGCGAACACTCCGCGCAATAAGGTTCGTGAGATTGAGATTTCATGCATCTTAGTGGTTGTAAAAACACTTAAAAAATATCAGCTGAAGTGTTTTTGAAAGGTTCTGCCCAGATGGACTGCTGACAACCTCACGTGTGCCTCCCTGAGACCGTCTCCTCCCCTCCAGATGGCATTCTGGAGATGTCTTCCCAACTCGCCCCAAGGCAGCGGGCTGCCCCAGCTCGGTGCTGGTCCCCTCCCCGCTCGCACTTCAGTTAATTGTGTTGTGGCCACGCTGTCCACGTGCCCTCTGGATGGGAGCGCCACCAAGTCAGGAATCGGTTACTGGTGCGCATTCGACCCCACGGGCAGGAGGCAGATACTAGAGACTGTCACCGGTGACTGACGGAGACCACGAGTACATGGCTGCTGTTGCTAAGCTTACACCCCAACGAAGCCACGCTGGTCTGGTAAACTCTTAAGACAAGTGAAGGAGGCGCCAGGGGCAAAGACTCAGGGAGTGGGAGGACAGAGCTGGCTTACTTGTGAGATCACTGGTGGTCATTAAGGTGGTGAGAATCCTTGCTGTAAAAGAAAATGCCCCGCGGTAAGTATCACTTGCTTCTCAGACACGGATGTTAAGCTTATCTTCTTTTAAAGACAGGAACCTACGCTCACTGTTCTTGAAAGATTGTGTACATGGATACCCTGGAAAGTTCTATCTGAATGGGATTTGCAAAATATTAAAGATCAAGGGACTAGGACACTGGGCAGCAAGTCCGCTCTTCTGGGCAGACACCTTACGTGACAGGCTGTGCCACTGTCAGTGTCCATCTTACCTGCGCAGGTGTATGAGGCCAGCATCCAGGTCAGCACACTCAATGCGCCCGAGTCCCTCGTCTTCCACAGGCACTGGAGCTGAGCGAGCTTGCTGGCTGCACTGATGCAGGTGCATAGATTCTGTTTGCAGATAAAACACGAGGCAGGTGTTCCTGACTCAGAAAGCAAGAGGACCAGGCACTGAGCGCTTCCGAAGAAACCGCTCAGGTCAGATGCTAAGCAACTGGTAGAAGGAAAAAGAATACACGAGATGCTCTGTGGTGCAATGCTCCCGGACCAGATGAGAAGCCTGTCCCAGGCTGGGACCTGGGGCTCTAACCGGATAGGGCAGGAACGACAGGGCTCGCCCCTTCCCGGGGAGGGAAAACGACTGCTTGCGGGGCCGAGGTAGAAAAAAAGGATATGTGGCCAACATGTCATCAACCCGGGAAGAAACTTGTTTCTGCCCAGTCGTTCATGGCCCAACTGCTAACCGACTCCCCAGCCTGGTTCTCTGCACGCCCCGCCCCGAAGAAGTAAACCCAGTGCGCGCCGTGCACTGAAGTCCCAGTAACGTCGTTCCCTGGGTGGCACCGCACTCGATGCTCCAGGTCCCCCAGCGTGGGGCGCAGGGGAAGCAGCCGCTGCTAGTCACACTTTCCAGGGGCAGGACTCACCACGGCCAGGTCTATGACCCACTTGCGCAGCGCGAGCAGGAACCAGGATGCCGGCAGTCTCACCAGGGGCTAAGGGCGACAGCGGCAACTCGGCGGCCCCAGCCTCGGGCCCGGGGAAAGACACCAATACCAAGGCCACCCAGAAGCCAGGGATGCACGCTAGCACGCGGCAGGTGTGCGCAAGATAGGCGCTTCGAGAGAAGACCCGCAGAAGGGCAGCACGGCCACCGACCCCTGTTCTGCAGACGGGCCTTCTCAGGCTCTGCCGGCGCCAGTCTCCTTCCTGCGAACTGGCCTCCGTCAGACAGTCAGATGACTGCCACTTCCCAGCTGTCCTTGCTCCTGGGGCTTCAGGTGCACAGTACCCCCAAAGGAAGGCATTGCCACCGCAGCGACAGGTGACCGCAGCTTCCAGACCTTAGAGCTGGTGCCCAACACATCGGGGGCAGGGGACCTAGGGCCACCGAGCCTGCCCAGTTGTCGCCGAGCTCTGCGCACATGCGCCTGGGGCCCGTCTCCCTCCGCCCCGAGCATGCGGAACAGCCCAGCCCCTTTCACGGAGGTGCCCGCCATGGACAGAACGTGCAGTCCAGAAGACCCCACCCAGAGCGCTAACAGACGAAGCAGAAGCCTGGCCCCACCGCACTGCACGCGCTCACCTAGGACCACACGCCACACCCGCAGCAGCCGGGCAGCGGTTCCAGGCACTGCGTGACAGGCAGGCCTTCTTACTATGACTTTAAACACTTCGGGGACACTCTCAGGGAAGGAAGAAATGTCTCTCTTCCCCTAAAGAATAAAGCAGTTCTAGCTTGTGCTGTTGGTCACTGGACGGGGTCAGTGCGCCTAGGTCTTGGAAGGAGGTCCCGGGCAGGGCCTGCTCTGGGCGTCGCTGGGCTGCGGACTGGCCAGGGGTCCCGCACTGGGGCTCCTTGTGAGGTGAACTAATGCGAGGCATCTGGGAAAGACCCTGCGTCCTGCCGGCAAGCCCCCCCCGCAGCCGCATCCGAGTCTCAGGTGCCAGAAGGATACAGGACGAGGTACGGCGCTGCCCGCTTGGCGTCCCCGTTGAAATGGAAGACACAGAGCAGGAGGATGACATCTGGAAGGGACAGGCTCCGAGTGAGCGGGCAGCGGCGCGGAGGGAGGGGGACGCGGCGGGGCGTGCAGGGCGTGGCTACCTTGCGCGATGAGAACCGGGTACTCCAGGTAGGTCAGTAGCGGGTACTCGTAGTAACACTGGTACCGGAGAAACACCAGGAACCTGGGGACGGCAGAGCACCCTGATCAGGCTGCCCCATCGCACCGCGGGAGGCCGGACGCCAGCTCGGGGCCTGCGCACACCCTGCCACAGGTGCATGGGGCCTGCAAATGTCGAGGAGCGCGAACTGGAACAAAAAGGATGCAAGGGTAATATGATCATCTCTGTGGCTGAGCCCTGGACATCACGGTCTCGGTTCAGTCCCTTAGGAGGGTCACTCACTAAGGCTTTGTACAGAGGGGGACACCACAAGAGGACGCGTGTGGCCTGCCCGAGGGCTGCCTGGTGGGGGAGAGGGCCGGGGCCAAAGGCAAAGAACAGCCCTCAGTTGCTTCCAGGAAATTCTAGCTCTGGAGGTTGGGGATTGGAGAGGCGGTAAAGATCCCAGAACCCCACCCATCTTTGAAGAAAAGGCGGGAGCTTCCTGCCTTCCCAGATCAGACCCTCGCCTGTCAGCTTCTTCTGCACCCAAGTCCCCCGCTGTCCTCCCCCGCTGTCGGCGCAGGCTGTGGGGCTGCACCCAGATTAGCCAGAGTCCTGCTCCTCGTGGCGGAAGGTAGGAGGGCTTGGGCAGAGCGCGGGTCCCTGCCCGTGCACCCGGCCTGCCTCTGAGCTCACGCGGGAGAGGTGCAGGCTGGGAGGCCTCCTGCCAGCCCCCTGGAGACCAGAAGCCTAATGGGGTCACACAGCCCAGCACCGACCGGGCAGAGCAAGCCTCCCAGCAGGCACTTCGTTGGGAAAAAGCAGTGGGAGCGTAGGCTTGGGGTCCCCACGCCACACAGCGTGTGGAGGGCCCCTCCCAGGATGCAGCCACAGACCCAGGAGGGACAGACACCTGCCACGCCCTGTCAGGGCTCAACCACACTGGCCTCCACGTATCCATCTGTCGCTGGCTCCACAATAAAGGCAGAAGGTGACTGTGGGCACGTTCATGGAAAGGCAGGCCAAGTCCACCAGATAGCCCCATCTATTTCCAGACCCCCCGGGTTTTTCTACATTGCTTGGTGGGAAAATCGAACTTCAAAAAACAAGGAATGAGGAGGGGAGGGGTGGTTGGAGGCCAGTTTTGTGTTTGCACATCCAGCCTGGCACCCAGCCCCGTGGAGGGCATGGGGCGGGTACTTTTTTTTTTTTTTTTAAAGGAAAGGTGCAGGCAGAAATGAAAGCGAGCAAGCAGGCAGGAAGACAGGGGGAGAAGCATTTATTTATTTAGTTGTACATCTCATTCGTTCCCCCAGGCCAGGACTCGAAACCCGGTCCTTGGGACGCTCGTGAACAGAGCTCAGGCCAGAGGCCGTTGATCAAACCGTCATCCACCAGGGTGCGCCCTGGAGCGAGCAGGTCTCAGCACGGATCTGGGGTTTTCCAGGCCGCAACTGCAAGGGCAGAGCAGTGTCCCTGAGTAGTGCCCACAGCACAAAGGGCAGATGACAAGTTACAACTGTATAGTCCACCTGGGGAAACTGAGGCGCAAGAAGGACCTGTGATGCTGACGACAGAGTCATCCCTGGGACCCAAAGTCTGGGGGCAGTAATTGTCTTTAATTGTTTAATGTTTCCTTGAACTAAAAAGTAATGGGTTAGAATGCCCCTCACAATAAAATCCAGCCCAGCCCCGCAGCTCGTGGACACTCCGCATCTGCTCCGTGAGGTCCACTGAGCTTTGTATCCACGTAGGCGCCCGAGGTTTCAACCAACAAGCGCCCACAGGGGCAGTCAGTGACCCAAGGGCCAGTGAAGGGCGCCAACCGACTTTCCCCAAGGACTGCTCCCCAGACGCCAGCGCACCCAACAGCTTTAAAAGTCCCCTTGCTGAAGCGGGGAAGGGCAGCAGGGTCGCCCCCAGCCCCCAGGCGAGCCGCGGAATCGGGCTCTGAGTGCCCATCCTTGGAAGGTCCAGCGGCGAGAAGGGTGGCCGGGACCCAGCAGGACGCACGGGGCGAGCAGGAGCAGCCCCGAGGTCTGCTGGTGGGGGGTGGGGGGCGCCCCCAGTGGTGGCGGGTCACCGCGCCGGGGAAGTGGAGGCGGGCCGGCCGGCCCGAGCTGGGGCCCCGCCCAGCACCCTGCACCTGTTGGGGTGCGCGCCTCCACCTCCAACCTCCCGCGTGGGTGGCCGCCTTCCTGCGCCCGAGGACTGCTTTTGCTACGGAAAGTGACACGATAGCCGACACCCCTTCACCGCCTGCGGAGGCGTGGCGGGTGTGCGCGCAGGACCCACTCTCCGTCCGTCTCAGTCACCCAGCGCGTCGCCAGCTCAGCGACCGAGTGCAGGTCTCCGGGCTGCCACGCCCTCCCAGGCACGCCGCCAACCCCCGCACCCGCTAGCAGCCAGCGACCCCAGCCCCGGGGCCTCGGTGTCGCAGGGTCACACACGGTCCCGTCCGCCCTCCGTCTTAGGCCGCCAGCGGCGCAGCAGCCCGGGGTGCCCAGCCCGCACCCGCCCTCCAGCGGCCGCCGGAGCCGCGGGCTGGGGGAGGGGCCAGCGGAGGACCCGCCCCGGCGGGCAGGGGGCTGGTCGGCGGGGCCCAGCGCGGGCTTCCGGTCATTCCCGGCTTCGCAGCCATCGCTCAGGAGCCAGCGGTCTCGGTCGCCGACAGTCAGGGCAGCGCCCGGCTCCGACGGCCCCGGCTCCCGGAGTCTCGGCTCCGCGCCGCGGCCCCGCCCACCCCCGGCGCGCTGCCAACCCTCCGTCTCCCTGCGAAGCGCGCTCCTGCTCGCCGCCCCGCGTAAACGGGGGGCTCGGCACGGCCGGAGGGTCCTCAGAATTCATCCAAGCGCTCACGTTCCAGGCGAGCGGCCCGAGGCCGGGCAGGGCTGCCGGGGGTGCGGTGAGGCATGAAGTCTGGGGGCGCCTCGAGGGACCGACGGCGGGCTGCTGTCGTCCCCCGGGCGGGACTGAGTTCCAGGCGTCGGCGCCGCGGTAAGGTGGCCGCGCGCAGCCCCGCGCCGAGCTGGGCGCCTCCAGCTGCGCCCGCCCTCGCCCGCCCGGGCGCCCGGGCCGCGCGCCTTACCCCGCCAGCTCCAGCAGCAGACTCGGGAGGCTGAGGCCCCGCGCGCTGCGCGCCGCCAGCACGGCCGAGATCTGCGGCAGCTTGAGCGCCGCGCACACGCCCAGCGTGCTCCAGTTGCAGAAGCCCAGCAGCGCGGCCCCCATGGCGCCGGCGGGGCGGCGGGGAGCTCCGGCGGCGGCGCAGCCTTCGGTCCGCGGCGTCGGCCGAGCCCTTCCGCCTTCGCCGGGCGCCGCCCCGCCCCTGCCCCTGCCCCGCCCCGGCCCGCCCAGCCCTGATCGACCTCCCCGCCTTTCAGGCTCACCCCGGGGCCCCGCGTTTCTGGCCGCGCCCGTCCGGTCCGCCTGGTGGAGGGTCCGCCCCGCCCCGCCCCGGCTGGTCTTGACCCATCGGGGAACCTGTTGGGTCTGAGCCCGCCCCTCCAGGTCCGCTCTTCTGACCCCGCGCCCATCCCGGGGACTGCCCGTCTGCCCCTCCTGCCCGGCCCGCGCGGATCCCCTTCACACCGCCTCCTGCAACCCAAGTCCGCCCCTCCGGCTGCTGCGCCGCCTCGTCCTGTCGGCCTGTGCCGGCTGCTGAGTCACTTTTTAATGTTAGACGGCAGTTCTCACCGGATGGGTGAGGTCCGGCTTCGCCACTGGTTGGCGGGTGGGGCCATTTAGTTGGGTCTTTTTACTTCTGAAAATGGTTTTTCCTTGTTATTTTTCTCACTAAGCATGTCAGAGATTAAAATCCTTGTACACGCGGGCACCAGGCCTGGGGAGCCTGGGGACTTGCCAGTGACAAGCCGGCCGGCAACCCCCAGGCGGCTGCTGTCAGCCCTGCCAGGGGTCTCAGGCCTTAGGCCCAGGCACCCTCCCCACCCCGAAGCCTTACACATTTCAGAATGCACATTTTTCTTAAGGAGGTAGATTTCGATTGATTAAAGAAGGTAACTTATTCTTGGGTTGTCTCTTGAGGCATAAAATGAGGCGGTGGGGTGAGTTTTCCAAGCTCGCAAAATCGCAGACTCCTGGTGTTGAGTCCAGGTTACCAAGCTGCGAAGATCCGCAAAATGCAATGCCAGACTCCCCCGCAGCTGGTTTCGGCTGCTGCAAGAGGATTTCTGTCCACACACCCTTCCAGCCTCTCGGCCTCACCTGCCCCGCACCCACTTCCTGCGGGAAAAACCCAGGAGGTACTGAGTCTCCCCTCCAAGGCTAAGGAAAGCAGACCTTCGGAAGGAAATCTTTAAGATGTGCGTGTGTGTTAGTCCTCCTTCAGAGGTAGGGAAATATTTACAGATGAAATAGCATGATGTCTGGAATTTGTATCAGTGGGGATGCAGCTGAAAGATTAGCCCTGAGCTGATCACGTCGGAAATCAAGCTGTGGGTCTCTGGTATTGGACTGGACACCTTAGTTTAACATGGTCCATAGAAAAAGTTTGTTTCGTTTTAAATAGAAGACCCTTTTAAGGCAAGGATTCTGAGCCTCAGAAAGCTGTAGTATCTCCCTGGTGTTGGCCACCAGCATCAGCAGGAGTCCATCTCCATGCCCGGCACAGTCCCTCTCTGCTCCCTGCAGGCACACCGCCCCCAACCTGAGACCCCGGGGCGGTTCTGGGCCTGAGCTTCTCCACATTGGTGCTGTGTGACTTTAGACAATTCATCCAGCCTCTCTGTGCTTTGTACTCTGTAGGCGGCTGTATGAAAGGCTGCCTGGCACCTGCAGTGAGTCCCTGCATTTCCTTCCTGGACCAGCCATCTGCACAAGGACCCCAGGCCCTTTGCAAAGATTGAGACTGATGTGCCTATAGCCAGGGAGGTGTCACTGCTTCTGCCCTCTCAGGAGACAGAGCAAGAGCATGGGTCCACCTCCACGTCTGTCTTTCTATCTAGGATTAGCCTGCTTGGGATCCCTTAACAAAATGCAGGTCTGGGTGCAGACTGTCTCACAACTTCGGCGGCTGTAAGTCCCTGGGGCCAGGCTGCTTCTAGTGAGACCTCTTTCCTTGGCTTGCAGGTGGCTGTCTTCTCGCTGTGTCTGCGTGTGGCCTTTCCTCTGTGGACACATATCCCTGTGTCTCTTCTTATCAGGACGCCAGTCCTGTTGGATCAGGGCCCTAGCCTTATGGCCTTTTTAACTGTAATTATGTCTGTAAAGGCTCTGCCTCCAAATCCAGTCACACTGGAGATACGGGATGGTACATGCTCAACTTGTGAGTTGCAGGGGACACAACTGAGTCCCATGTGTACACACACACACACACACATATTTATTTGAAGGGGCTAAAATAGAACACCCAAAACTCCCAGACCTGGTCCCTGTGGAGGCCCCACTCTGACACGAAGAGCCAAGGACCGTAGAGGACAGTCCCAGAGGCAAAGGAAAAGCTCCTGTTCCCGCCTTTTAGTCTGTCCCTTAAGCAAAGAGGCCATCTGCTAGCCCCTGGCTCCACCCTCCCAATGGAGAAGGCGTCTTCTGTCCTCATCCCGTAGAAGAATGTGGCTTGGGAAGGTCTTCATCCAAGATAGTTCACCTGTCAGTAGTCCCCTCGCTCTAAGAAAACGATCTCCTAGCCACTGGTGACCCCTCCTCTCCCACACCAGCTCCCCTTTCCAGGCCTCGACTCTGCAGATAGATCGCGAGTCTGTGCCCGCTTCCCCAGAATCTGCCACCATGTCAGTTCTCCAAAGGCATGTTATTAAATTTAGGCTTTTTCTTACTGTGTCTAATGTGAATTGTTCATTTGTCCAGCCTGTGAAGAACCCAGAGAAGTGGGAGAACTTTTAACCTTAGCCCCCACACATTCATATTCTGCACATACATACCCACACACATTATACATACAATATCACACACGTGATGAGCCAGAATCTTCCCTCAGCCCCGCCCACCTTGAGCCTTGCATGCAGCACACGTTGAGAAGCCCTGGCTGGAGTAGCTAAGGATGGATGGGCGATTCCCCGCGGGACCCCTCCATGCACACTGACTCTGGGGCCCCCCTCTGCGGCTGGACCATAGTGCATTTGCTACTTGCTGATGCTGATTCCAAGTGCAGCTGGTTTTCTGACTCCTCCAAGACAGCTGAGTGGCTAAGTGCAGGGGCGACGCTGCATATCTGTTGCACCATCTTACAAAAATCACGTGGTCTCAAGGCCGGGCCACCCTGCTGTCACCACAGCCCTTGGAGCACAGATTTGCCGGCCTGGGAGCGAGCTTGCTATGGTAAATTCAAAATGACTTCTGGGTGGCCCGTCCAGACAGGGTCCCAGGAGACGATGGAATGTTCTGGAACTTGGAGGGATCAGGAGAGTCTCTGCCAAGAAGAGTGTGCTGGTGAATTTGATTAGAGACCGCGGAATCTTCCTCTTCCATTGCCTGTGTCCCAGGCCCTGGGTGGCCTGCTGGCACTGGGAGGACGAGTGAGCAGCCATGAAAGGCTCTCAGCAACAGCTCCAGAGCGTCCCTCGCTGCTGCGCTTTGCCAGGAGAGCTGCCCAGCTGACCCCACAGCTGCCGGAGGACACGCCACCGTGTCCCTGTGCTTCCAGAGGATTCCTGCGTCCTGTGAGGAGCCCGACCGCCAGTGTACCCACCAAATCCACCCCGTTGGGGGCCCACTGTCCCGGCAGTGGCTGCACTGAGCCGAGGTCCCGGCATGCGCAAGGTGACCACAGGGAGATGCCACAGGACCTAGGTGCTTGGACAGAGGGCAGGTTTCTGTTTGTCACTTTGCTAGTAGGCCAGCCCTGAAAGTGCCATGATAAGGCCTTAACCTGTCCCTTGGGGAGTTTTCCTTCCTCTTACCTGCAAGTGACCCTAACACACAGCCTGAGCAGAAGAACTATGACCCCGCTCTGGCCTGGGACCAACCAGACCAATCACCACTCCCTTCTTCCACACAGTCCCTCTAAAGCCTCCGGGAGCCGCTTGCTGCATCCCTGTCACCTTACCTGTTGCAGGAATATTGTTGTAATAAACCTTCCTCGTTTAAAGAAACTCGGTTCTGTGCTCCCAGGGGACGGGCCCATTGAGTCCAGTAACAATTCATTTCTGGATGGGAGCGGGTGCTGGGAATTGACTGCGGCCCTGGAAGCTGGTGCTGGGGACCGAGGCTGAGAGGCGGAGGCCGAGGAGGGGCCCAGCCTTCAGGAGACTGCTCTGCGATCCCCTCGAGGAACACGGGCTCCCTGCCGCCGCTCACTTACTCTGCCTTCTGAACACGGATGCCCTTGGCCTGGCGGCAGTTCAGGAAGGCAGGGCTGTCTCATGCCCGGGCAAGACAGAGAGGACGTGTGCCAGCAGCAGTGTGTGGCCCGAGGCTTGGGCAGGGAGGAGGCGCTGGGGAGGAGGCGGCTGGGGGACCCTCCCTCGCGCTTCGCGCTTTGATTGAGTCTCAGGTTCAGATGGGTCCCCGGCTTTGGGCTGAGTTTCAGTCAAGGTGTGATTTCAGGTTTTATCTGTGTAAGGACCCTGGGACGTTGACTGAATGTCCTGTGGGTTCAGTCAGGTCAGTTCAGCTCACGCTCAGATTTGGGCGCAAGCCGACCCTGCTTTCACACGTGTGGGGGAAGGGCGCCGGCCTCAGCCCGGCGAGGGCGCTAACCTGCCGTCCCTTGTGCTCTTACGGAAAATGAAACAGAAGTTTTCTTACACGCATCGATGGCTTAGCAGCCGCACAGACAGCTGTGGAAGCCTCTAGATCTTGGGTGCCTCCTGCGTGCTGGGTGTTTTGCTTGCCTGCACGGTTGGCCTCACCCCGGGACGCAGGCAGGCTGCCCCATTCAAGGTGCTCCCGGGCTCGAGGGATCTGGTCCTGCGCGTGGCGGTGGCCCCCCTCTGGCCTCCCCGTCGAGGGCTCTGTTACTCTAGGGGGTGATAGGACCCGGGCCCCGGGGCGGGCACAGCAGAGGGCCGCTCCAGCCAGGGTGCAGCCTGGCCCCGTGCCCCGAGGGCCTCTGGGAGACAGCCTGTTGCTCTGAGGTGTGGAGCAGCCCCTGCCCGGCCAACGACAGACGCCGCTCCCGGGTCCGCTGGCTGATGCGGGCTGTAGGAGGAGGGTTTCTCCCTGTCAGCCTTCCTCTGCTTTGCATGAAGGCCAGGATGCGGCTGCTGCGGGGCTGTGGGACTTGCGTGTCATGCCCAGCATTGGCCCTTACAGGCTGCAGGACTTGCCTCAGTTTCTTCTTTGTGAAACGGGAAACTTGCCCTCTCGTGTGATTATTAAGAGATCCACTGTAGGTGTTCAATGTGTGGTCGGTCTCTGCTGATGCAAACTTACAGAACATTTTAGGGTCCATCTCCTCTGAAGGAGCACAGGCTGCATACCCCTGGGTCCCGTGGGGAAGCAACCAGTGTGAACAAGTGAACGAAAATAAAATAGCTCCTGGCGTTTCCTGCCTGCCTGGCTGCCCTCATTCCTGCCTTAGACAAGAACACGCGCGGAGGGTGCGGGGCCTGACTTTGCTCCTGAAGCTGAGGGGTGGTGACCTAGGTGAGTGGGGCTGGCCCTGCCGGAAGGCGTGTGGCTCCAGCTGGTTCACCCCAATTGCTTTGGGTTCTGTCAACCAGATAGCAGGTCTCGGGGCTCCCCTGCATCCCCAGGGGGTTGGGGGAGCTGGGAGAGAGGTCGTGTCTCTCCAGCCCACAAGCGTGCCTGTCTGGAACTCCGTCTCCTCCCCGTGTACGTGGACGCTGCTGTCACAGAGGCCTGAGCGCCCCGCTCCGGTCGCAGCCGCGTACGGCCGGCGGCTGCCTGCCGTCCGGTCACCACCTGGCTTGCTCCGCACTGGGGCGCCGCAGCCCCGGAGACGCGGGTCATGGCCCTGCACTCACCTTCACGTTCGGGGAGGACACCCATCCGAGAGGAAGGTGTACGAACCGTCCAAGGAACAGCCACATGCTTTTCTCAGAAGTTTCTCAATTTTCATATTTTTACCCACATTTGCTCTTTGTCTCTGCTACGTACGACACACATTTGTTAATATTTGCAAGTTAGTTCTCGACATCATGACACTTTACCCCGAACCACTGAAGAGCACAGGTGTCCGCAACACGGCCTCCAGGTAAGGCTCGCACTTGGCAAATTTAACGTCGATACCCTGCATTATCTAATATTTACTTTGCTGATTTAAGAAAAGTTTTTTAAAGGAAAGGTGCATGAAGACAAGCAGGCAGGCTTGTCCAGGTGTGGACGGGATCTATCCAACTCACGCAGTGCGGACTCGGATCTCAATTTCAGCCCTTGTTTGAAGTGCAGAAAATGTAGCTACTTGGAATCGGTCAGACCTCATGGGATCTCATCAGCAACCATTTACACTTTGACCTTTCCTCTGTGAGCCAAGCGTGCTTGCGGGCCCCAGGGAGGCTGGGGCGACCTGCGGCTCTGTGGCCAATAGAAGGCTCGCATGTGCACCTGAGCCTTCCAGGCGCTTCCATCCCTGTCTGGCTCCCAGCCTGAGCCTGGGCCTGAGAGAATGTGCCCAGGGAGCTGCCGTCCCAGAGATGGGGGCCCTGGGCGGACTGGAACCAAGTGCCTCCCAGCGCAGACCGGACGCCTGATCCTGCAGGAACGGCTGGAGCGCTGTCTGCCCTGCAGAATACTCACCGCCCCAGCCGGACCTTCATGTGCGGAGAGGACACCCTGATGCTGATGTCCGTGACTGAGGGACCCCGCAGAGGGCGAGGCGGCCTGGTGAGCTGGTGGAAGCGGGAGCCTGACCGGACCCAAGGGCGTCTTTGGTGGGAGTCCAGGTCTGTCAAGAGGTGGCAGCAGCCCTCACGCATCGACGGGTCTGTAGGTGGCGCTGCTCCAGGAAGAGGTGCAGGGGCTGGAAGTCACGCTGGAGCCGCCTCCTGTCCCTCTGGGGAGGCTGGGAACCCATGAGCCCCTCCATCTGCACAGGCTCCCCACCTGCTGCTGCAGTCACTGCGCCTCCCCTCCCCTCCTCCCATCCTCTCGCTCAAACGGAAATAACTTGGCTGGATTTTCCTGGGCGTAAACTGAAGCAGGCGAAGCTTACGGCGAAAGCGCCGTCTAGTCTTTAAGGGGCCACAGCAGCTGGATCAACCCAGTCCACGGGTGGGCACTGTTGACCTTCCCGGGACGTTACCGTGGCGTGACCTTGACCCTGATCCTACTAATGACCTGCTTCTGCCCTGACACGTGATCTCCGTGGACAGGAGTGCAGGCTGCAGACCGGGGGGTGGAACAGAAGCAGGCTGCTGGGGTCCTGCACACACTGCAGGACCCTGGTGGGCACACTGTGCGGTGCACAGGCCTTCTGTGTGGGTCCTGACCACACTGCCCACCTGTTCCTGGAGGTGGGGGGGCCTCTGGAGATTGGGGAAATCAGCCTGCTTTTTCGAGCACCTGGGAGATATTCTTTAAGCAGAAAACCCATGTCATTTGTTATATGTTTGGAACTCAGTTTCCTGAGACCAACGAGGCACAATACCTGCGCAGTCTCAGGAAGCACAGTCTCCAGAAGTAAGCTCTGTGACACCGGGCACTGGCCTCTCTGCGCCTCCGTTTCCTCATCTATAGGTCATGCTAAGACCTCGCTCCCAGGCTGGTGAGAGAATTAAGCGGCTTGTACACATGCGTGATAGGGACAGTGCTGATAAGACATGGCCTAGCGCCAGCAAAGGCAGCCACCCAGCCCTGTTCCTTCTCCCCTCCAGGAGGCGAGGCTGGACCTGTCCTGGCCGTGACATCTTTGGAACGTTAAAGTCGAGTCTCAGCGTTTGCCTCCGGTTAGCACCGGCGACGGTATCCGAGTACCCTGTCCCTTCCTGCTGGGGACTTCCGCAGCTTGCTGTGAGGAGGGAACACACTCTCCTGAGGAGAGGGGACACACGTCACTCACAGGACGTGCATTTGAAACACTTCCCATCAGACCTGTGGGCGACGACTGTTTGGTTTCGGATGTTTTTGGTGACTCTCTTTTGCTTGTTTCCTCGGGCACAGGAAGCATTTCTACCTTCTCCTGTCAGGCTCGGGATGGGTGGGGTAAGGCTCCAGGCCTTCCCTCGCCCTCTGGTCCCTGGCCGGCCCCTCGGGTTCATGACCCCAAGACCTCGCCCTCCTGCGCCCCCTGCAGCTGGTGGGAAGGGGCAGGAGGCCAGCCTGGAGGTGGCGCTTGCTGGTTTTGCGCCCATTCCACACAGCTCAGTGACATGCCGCCTGAGTCTCGGGGGGCGCCCAGCACAGCCGTGTGGCGGGAAGAAGAGAACCAACCCGTGAGCCATGCCAACAGAGGAAAGAAGCCCTTTCGGCAATAATTGCTCATACATCCCGGATCCTGCAGTCTGTAAACGTCACGCAGGCTGCCGACAGGGCCCAGGGAGGAGGGAGCCCAGCACTTAGCCTCCTGCCAGCTGCTGGGCCAGCCCTGCCCACAGAGCATCATCTGAGCCCCAGGTGCCCCTCCCTGTCGGCCCACGGCTCAACGACCTGGAATGAATCGAGAACATTTTGGGGTAGCCTGCACTGCCCGCACCCCTAATCCTGACCGCACTGACCATCTCACACACAGGTGGGGAGAGATGGAGAGGCTGACTCGGCAGCCCGGCTGTGGCCCGGCGATGGCCCCGGATCGTCCCCTCCCCCGGGAGGGGCGTCCCCTGCAAACACACCTCAGACTGTGGTCCCCGCACAACTGCACATGTGCGCTCACTGAGTCCTCAGTGCAGTCTCGTCGCACCAGCACTGCTGCCTACAGGTGGCCCCAGGAAACAGCCACCAAAGCCGACCGTGCCCCAGTCCCCGGGACACGTGAGCACAGGTTACGTGCAAAGGGGCTCCTGCAGACGTGGGATGGAGCGACTGCCGGGGCGGCCGGGGGCGAGGCGGCCAGGAAGCGACAGGTCCTCAGCAATGGGGAGACTTGGAGATGTTGCCTTGAAGACGGTGATGGGGCCACTGGCCAGGAAACGTGGTGCCTCTCGAACTGGAAAGGGTGAGGACGCAGGAGGGAAGCAGCGCCGACCCCGAGTCCCGGTGCTGTGGCTCCGTGGACGGCGGGCCTGGAAGACCGACGCGGCGCTTGCATGCTGACTCACTCAGTGGGGCATTCGCCACCAGCCGCAGGGACGGACACACGATGACAGATGGGGACGGAGGTGCCAGCCACCAGCCTGCGGTCAGGAGCAGGGTCTGAACCAGGCAGTCGTGCCCCAGCCTCACTGCGGGCTCTTCCCACGGCCTGAGAGAGCCTGCGGCAGAGTCCTCGAACCTCGGGCCCTCGGACCCTTGTGTGCAAGTGAGTGGGAGCCTGAGGGGCCACCGTCGAGGGGTCACCGTCGAGGGGCTCGGAGATCAAATCCCGCTGGCCCGTGGCGACAGTGGCCATGGGGACCGTGTCCTGTGGGGATGGTAGACATGACGGTAGTGGCTGGGGGGTTTGCTGACCATGGGGACAGTGGCCACAGCGACCGCGCCCGGGCCCTCCCTGCCCACACCCACCTGGCAGGTGCGAGCCTCCTCCTACACGGGCTGCAGCTCCGCTTCCAGCCTCCTCTTCCGGGCCCCTTCCACAAAGAGGACGTCCAGGCTGACAAGGGCTTTCCCCAGGGCTGTGCCCACCCTGCTGCCCACCACCCGGCCCGAGGAACTGGGGACCGTGTCCGAAAAGAGTGGCACGTAGTCTGGTAACTTCACCGGCTCCTTCTTATTGCCCTGAGGAGAGGGGACACACATGCACATCACTCACAGGACAGGCCTGCCCACGTCCACCCTCAGGCCCGGCAGCCTGCAGGACACCTTCGGTCACTTCCATCTGAGTGGCCTGGACCCCCCGGAGAGTGACGCAATGCCACAGCTGTGGTCACATCACGTTGCGCCCGGGGCTCCCGGCCCCTCACTGGGGCGTGGTCCCTGCTGGCCGAGGAAGGACAAGAGCTTACTCCTCCCTCGACCCCCGAGGCCCAGGGCTGCCTCACACGTGGTGGGGCGGGCACGCAGGTGGATGTGGCTTTGTGAATCTTCACTTGCAGTCTAGCACACAGAAACGTGCACGCGTCGTCAGGAGCACACGTGCCTGTGTGGCCCCACCGGGGTCGGGAAACCCCGCTCGCCCTGCGGTCACTGCCTCTGGCCCCGAGGTTGCCTGCTCTGGACCGCGACAGCGCGCTAGCTCTGCTGCACTCGGCCGTCATCGTGACAGGTCCCCAGGCCTCTGGCTCCTTTCTTGCAGAGCTTGTTTGCAAGACACACCTGTTTCTGTGCATGGTTGGGAAACCCCGCTCCATGCTGTCTCCCTGAAACCGGGGAGCTTTCCTCAGTGTCTCCTTCAACCCGCTTCTTGCAGAAGAGACTGACTTAACGTGGAAGAGACAGACTAGACCGGCCCACAGGTGTGAGAGGAACCCAGGACCCTCGCAGGCAGGCCTCCACCAGGTGTGCTTGGCAGAGCCTGTCCTGACCCTGCAGGTCACAGCAGAATCGAATCAAAGCTCAGGTGCCTGGATGCACCGAGAACAAGCCAGAAGCTCAAGTCCACCACACCAGCCAGTCCCCAAAGGCCTCCCCCGCCCTTCTGCCCCCAAACCCCTGACCGCTCATCCTAATCCCAAGTCGGAGAGACAGACCTGAGCTCTGACTCCTGGCTCCTCGCTGGTCCACCTCACGATGAAAACCTTTCTTTTCCTTGAACCCAGTTCCATAACACTGGCTTTTTGCACGCCAGGCAGCAGACCTGTGCTCGGTAACGGTTGTGGGTGAGTCTGCTATGGGCATTTCACCGGGAGATTTGTAGGGATACACGAGTTATTGATCTATTCTTCCGTGACTGGTATTTGGGGTGTTTCCACTTGGGGTGGGGCTGCCCCGGACCTTCTTTCTGGTGACACCTGCAACTGATGGATGAGTAGCTGAGGAAGTGTGGCTAATCTGATGACTGGAGGAAGCCCTCAGTGCTCCCTGCCTCTGCTGATGGTTAGCTGTGTATGACTCTGTGTCAAAGAGAAGTGACAGGACCCATTAAACAGTGGACTCTGGCTCTCACCTGGGAGAGTCCGAGTTGAGGTGACCTCCCAAGGAGGTCTCAGCGGTCAGGGAGCTAACACGTAGCTCTCAGCGGAGAGAGACTCTTACTGGCTGAAGTCCAGACTTCAGCAGGATTAGCGTAGGACTTCAGGTCCCATGCACTGGACCTTCAAGCCCAGGGCAGAAGGTAACCCTTCCCCACCCCTCACAAGGGCCATGTGAGGGTGGCTACTGCGTGGCCGACTGGCTCCTTTTCCAGACTGGTCCTCTGACCACACTTCCTCCAACCAGATTCACTCCCCGACTCATTCATCCATCCAACATGACCTGAATGTTACTATTGTATTGCGTGCTGGCGTGGAGAGCAGCGATGACGCCATCTTTGTTCTGTCTCCTCAGGAGCCCACAACCTGGTGAAACGGACCATTGCAACATCACCTACTGCGACAGAGGAATGGGCCAGGTGTGCTGGTGACACCTGGTCAAGCCAGCTCAGGTAGGGACGGGGCTCAGAAGGATGCACTTGAGTGGGGTGTTGACGGATGAATAAGAGTCCCTCAGTCTTACAAGGTGGGAGGGGCACTTCAGGTAGGGAACCACACGGGCACAGGTAAATGAGAGCGCATGCAGGGCAGGCAGGCTGAGCAAAGAGGGCCGGGAGAGTTAGATTATGGAAATATTTAAGCCACCCTGCAAATGCCTATTTGCTGAAGAATTTTAAGCAGAGAAGACATGGCTAGTTTTGCAGCAGGGGAAGTAGCTCTGGTGGGGTGGATCTCAGGTGGTGACACTGGAGGCAAAGAATTCCTTTGCAAAGCATTTTCATCCAAATGCATTCTCCCTATGAGGCACACACAGTCTCCATTGCTGGTAGCCTGACGACCAGGGAAATATTCCAGCCACCGAGGCCTCTCATTTCCAGCTGGTTTATCTTAATTAAACCAAGAAACATTAGGAAAATGAAATCTCCAAATGCTCCATGGAAGTACTTTCTGCCCCACCAGATTCTGCATGTTTGAAACGAGACTCTTATTCGTCCTTGTCCGCTCAGGAGAAAAGCTCGACGTGGGAGTGACTAAGCAGCGGGCGTGTGCTTCTCTTACCACGGGGTCATAGTCCACCAGGAAACTCCAGTTCTCAGCCCTGGAAAGGAGAGCACGTTGTGTGAGGACCCTGGCCCATCTTTACAAAGACTGCCACTGTGTCAGGCGACTACGTGCATGACCCAGGGGTCTACCCATTGCGAGGGGACTAAATGAGTGACCTGAAGAAAAACCAACTGCCAGCCAAGTGCGTGTGGTCCAGCCACGAGTGGACGGGTCTCCAGGGCGGGGACGATGCCGCAGTCATGCTGCAAAGGGTCTCGAACCAGCAGGTGGAACGCCCGGGCTTCTGCGTCGTCGGAGACACAGGACAGGGGCAGCACTCGAGGCCCTTGAGAAGAAACGCCAGTTCCACCGCTGTAGTGACATCACTGTGCAGAGTCCTGTTTACATGAGGCTGTCTCCCCTGCACAAAGCAGCCACGACAGGATGCCACGCCTGCATTTACCCCGGGCGGGCAGGGCTTCCTGCGGTGACTGGGGCTGTGAGCCTTGGACTCGTGCTTGTGAGTCTGGCTGGGAACACTCTCCAAATGGCCCTCCCTTCTGTTGTTTGTTTCCAAATAAGTGGCCTTTGTCATTGGAACACTGATTGTTTTGCTTGGAGTTAGCAGTCCCCTTTCAGTGTGTGCGACAGAGTATAGGTTCGAGGGGTAGGAGACGGCGTGACGATGAACAGAACTGTGTTAGTTGCTCTGGTCACCTGATTTCTACTTTAATCTTTTAAAAAGTCAAACAATACTGGGTGTGCCTGGTGGAGTAGCTGTTATGTCTGCTGCCTCCGGCTGCGCAGTGTACATCCCAAGGACCCTGGTTCACGTCCAGGTCAGGGGGGACAGGCAAGAGCACCAACTAAATAAAAATAAAAGAAAGTGCTGCTCCCTCCTCTCTCTGCCTGCCTGCCTGCTCACCTTCAATCCTGCTGCACCTTTCTTAAAACAAAGGTCAAACAATATCAGAGGATTTGTGATAAAAGTAGGGTTTTCTGCATCAGCCTCACAGCCCCAGGCCCCGCAGCCCAGGATGTTTCTAGTCTTTTAGTTGTTTCTCAGGCCTTCCACATCCATGTTCTGAAATAATCAACCTGTGCTGATATTCTGAGTTTTTTAAATCCAAACGGATCTATGGATTTTCTAGAAGGGAGATTCTGAGTTAAGATTCTTACTCCTTTCTCCTCCTTGCATTTCTTCCAAAACAATGGTGCTGTGGGTTTTGGTTAAATGGGCGCTCGTGGTGAGGTAAACACGTCTGTTGCCCAGCTCAGCAGCGCATGTGACCCCGGTTTTCGTGCAACTTGAAATCTGCTAATGATTTCGTTTCTCCCGATTTTCTTAAGTTTCTGTGATCATGGATTTCCAAATGCTCCGACAAAATGGTAAGGTCACTCTCAATACTAATTTCCACACAATCAGATGCAGCAAGTCGTCAATAATTTTTACAAGAGTGTTTCTCGCAGCCGCCCTCGGGGGCTGGGCCTTCCCCCTTTCCGGGACAGAGGCGTGGTCCCCTCCTGCCGTCTCGGGGTTCCCTCCGGACTTCACTGTGCCTTTTCCCACGTGCCTGTTACTGTAATCCATCCTCCCGTCTGTGGACTCCCGGCGTTCTTTGGTCTTCCGTCCTGGAGAATTCTCAGGCCCCTTCTCTTCAGCTGCCCCACGCCTCCCATTCCCTCTCTGGGGAGCTCGGGGTAAAGGAATGATGGACCGTCCCTGGTCTCTAGGATTCTGCTTCTTTCATGCTCTTCCGCTGCTTGTTTTTCAGAGTCGTTCCTACTCACCTAGCTTGAGTCACTGAATTCTCACTTGAGATGTGTTTTGTATTTCAGCTGCATTTTTATTTCCAGAGAATGTTTTCGGTTGTTGTTCAAGCTGCTTACTTGCTCCACACACAGAGCTGAGTCTCCGGTCCCCAGCCAGCTCCTCTGAGACACTCACCCGGCACCTCCTTAGCTTTCTGCGAGCCCCACTCCCCTTTGTGGGCCTCCCTCTGCAGTTTGGACACCCCACCCCTCTCTGCCAATCTGTTTCTCTCCACCATGCAAACCACCGGGACAGTCCCCACCCACCCAGTGTCTCCACCTTTCCTGTCACGAGGGAGCCACATGTCAGGAGTTTTGGTTTTGAATAAGCAGAAGGCAGGACCCTTGATCTCAGAGCAGTGAAGCCTGAGGGTGCTGGGTCCCGTCCCTGCTGTACTGCCTGCTAGCCGTGCGTCCCTGGGCAAGGTCACCGTGTCCTTGCTCTTGATTTCTCCATGTGGAAAAGAGGAAGTCGGTTTAGGAAGAAGAAGAATATAAAATAGCTCTTCAATTTTTTTTTATAGTCACCATTGTTGAGAGAATATTTTGGATATATAAGGCTAAATAAAACGATACCGCACTGTTACACTTTTTCTTGTACTTGTGTTCCGGCGTCCACCAGACAACAGAAAATCACAGGTGGTCCCGCTGCAGCCGGCTGGGCAGCCCGGCTCTGGGCAGCGCTAAGCCCTTTCCTCTTGCCTTTAGCTCCTTCTTCCTTCTCTGGCTGAGCTGCTCAGTCTCCTGGCAGCCCCTCCACCGCGAGAGCAAAGCCGCAAGCTCTGTTTCTCACGTCTGATGCCTCTCGCGCCTCCAGGGAAAGCTCTGGAGCCAACGCTCACCTTTTCCTTCGTAAACTGAGATGTAATTCACGTTTCACAGGATTTGCCATCATAAGCGTCCAGCTGAGTGTATCCCTGGAATTGGGCGACCATCACTTCTATCTGACTCCAGAACATTCCCCCGCCCCCTGCAATAAAAGGACCCCTGTGTCCGTCGGCTGTCAGCCTGCCGCCAGCCGGCCACCTGGAGCCCTGCCTCTGTGGTTCCCCTGCCCGCTGGGCGCCCAGTTCAGCGGCTCCTGGCAGCTGCATCCGGGTGTGGCCTGGACGTCTGAACTCCCCCGGAACTCAGCCTTGTCCTCTGGTCCTCCTGCAACTACCTGCTGGAGCTGTCACCCCAGGGCCCTTCTCACCCCTCCTGGCGCATCCACTCAGTTTCACGTGTTGTCACCGCTCCCATGAGTTCCCGGATTCTGTCCGGCTTTCCCTGCGCGGACGGCTGTCTCTAAACGTGCCCTGCAGGCCAACACTCACCCAGAAACGCGCACACACACACGTACCACACATAACGCCCACAGACACCCCCGCGTCACGCACGCATCACATATCACGCCCACCCCCAAGCCCCCCGCACCCGCCTCCCGCCCTCTAGGACCTGGGCGGTGCTCAGGAGTCCCTCGCTGAAACCTCCCTCCGTTCCTCCACGAACTTGGCTGCTCCTCGCGTGGAGCTCAGGCAGCGGGCCTCGCACGACCCACGGGCGACCTCGGTCTCTCCAAAGTCACGTTCCTGTGCCCTCATTTCAGTGCATCCCAAGCACAGTGACCAGACTGGCCGTTTGAAGTGTAAACAAGATCAGATGACACTGGTTAGAAGCCCGTGGTGCTATCTCCTTACGTGTGAAGCGCTAATCCAGACTTTGGCAGTCACGCGACAGTCTTGGTTTGTGCTGCAAGCGCACCAGCCTCTTTCTTGGCTCTTCTCCTATTTCAGGCCTCGGCTGCGCTGCGATATCCACGGAGGCCCCCCTTGAGCACCGTGTCCGCAGTCGCGCCCTGTCCCCACCTGGAGCCTCTCGGTTTCCCTGTCCCTGTGCCAGGGAGAAGGGTGCCGGGCCGGTCCTATGCCTCTTGCGCAGGGAATCGCTGTGCTGGATGAAGGGGCCCCTTTGGGAGGGCAGAGTCCGGCTTCTCCTCCATATCGCCACCTGCGGCCCCTGTGGCCCCGGGCTGGTGGCCCCGGGCTGGTGACCCGGTTACTCGCTGGCCCCTCCCTCTGGGCCCCTCGGGCAGTGACCGCTCTCACCTGCCCCTGCACCGCCCTCTAGCCCTTGACCATTAAAGCCCTTTGCCTGCCTCGGCCCCTTTCGGCCTGGGTGTCTCTTTCTCCAGAGGCTTCGCAGCCTAAATGAGACTGGTGACCCGGGGAGACCGAGGAGGGGACGAGGGAGAGGACCGCAGAGGAGGCAGGCCGGGGACTCACCAGCGCCGCCGGCTCCGGCTCTCGGCTTCCAGGAGCTCCCTCCACAGCTGGTCCTGCTGCGCGCTGTCAGCTCCGGGGGCCGCCCGCTGGGGCCTCCCGGCCCTGGCGGCCACCAGCAAAGCCCCTGCCTGCCGCGGGGCCACCCCGGGCAGTGGGGGACATCGAGGCTGGGGGCCTGGTGGAGGGGAGGCGGTACCCAGCTGATGTGGTTCTCTGGAGGGCAGGGGTGGAGCGGCTCCCCATGGTGCGTGTGTGCGCGTGTGTGTGCGTGTGACAGATGGGGTGGGGGTGCCTGCCTGAGCTCAGACCTCTCCAGGGACACCCCTCACCCCAAGAGAGCCTGAGCAGAGGTCTTCCTCACTGTCCCTCAGGACCCGGGGCTCAGAGTGACCCGTGGGCACTGGGCCGCCAGGCTGCAGAGAGCATTTGAGCCCTGCTGTGTTTCCAGAGTGCTTGTGTTGACCGCTGTCCTGGGAACAGGGCGGTTCCAAGTGTGCCCTGCAAGGGGTGGGCCTGCGTGTGGGCGTGACATCTGTTAACCAATCCCTCTGGGTCCCCTCCCACCCTCCAGAAGATATGGCCACCCCGGTGCACATCAGAATAAGCTGACAGTTCTTTGGAGAAAACTGGTTAGAAGCACCGATAAGTAAGCAGCCTCTTCTCACCCTGTCGGCCAGACAGAAACCACAGGGGACAAGCTTTCCCAGTTCTCCCGAGGTCCTGGATGGTCTTTGGCGCTTAAGTAAAATTCCCATCACCTGTGCTTGCCTCTGAGACCCTCCGGAAAACACCTGGAGCCAATGGATGCCTCACCATCGCACGTGACAGTGACAGGAGCCAGGCCACTGTTCAGTTGTCAATGACAGACTCTTTGCAAGTCCCCCGACCCAGAGAGAGTGCATAGGAGCACCCCTCCAGGTTTAAGGGCAGCCCCTGGCCCTGTCCTTCTGCACTTGACGAGGGGCCCAGTGAGGGTGACCTCTGGGACTCAGTCTAAGAGCAGAGGCTGCGGCTGGGACTTTATTCCCCTCCGTCCTTCCTCTGGGCTGGGCTGGGACAGGTGGGCACTCGGTGGATGTTTCCCTCACATGTGACATGGCTTCTCCCCAGTATGGCAGCTGGGTTTCCAGGGCGAGCGTCTCAGGAAGAGGGAGCCAGTCCAAAGCTCTACCATTTTGTCTTTTTCTTTCTTCCTTTTGAAGGTGAGCAGATACAGGCAGGCAGAGAGAGAGGAAGAAGAAGCACTTTTATTTATTTTTATTTAGTAACTATTAGTAGCTCCTGGGTCCTGAAGGACCCTGGGACTTTTCTGATGTAAGGTTGCTGACCAACCCTGGGCACAGGGAAGAAGCCTCTGCCTCCTGCTCAAGAACAAAGGAAGAATGGATTAACACCTTGGTTGTTTTCCCTGTCCCTAGAGGCTAACCCAGGTCCTCTGAGTTCTAGGTGGGCGGTGCTCCCGGGTGGACAGACCCATGGGGCCACCAGGGGGCGTTGCAGATAGTGTTTAATAATTAACAATATATTCTGCTTGTAAATTATTTTTCCTTTTAATAATCAGTTTAACAGGTTAACATTTTAAGTAGTTTTAACTTTGCTCACTTTATTACCCAATTTCCTCATGCGTTCTGTTATACTTTGCCCACAGCGTCATTCAGAAATCTCTTTATTCAGATGACGAGATAGAGAAGCTGTGGTCTCTGTATATTCTATGGAATTCTATTCCATAGGGAAAAAAAGATGAAATTGTGCCCCTTGCAACAAGCTGCATGGAACTGGAGGGGATCATGTTAAGCAAAATAAGCCAGGAAGAACAAGAGAAATACAGGTTGGTTTCACTCCTGTTTGTTGTCTAATGACATGGAACAGCGGGTCACAAACCCAACACAAACAGCAGGACCCAGGACTGTGGCTGGAGGAGGGGACAGGGGACGGGTGGCGGAAGGGACACTGGAACCCTGGTGGTGGCTGTGGTATGAAATACAGACCGAGATGCAGTTTCAATGTCCTAAAATGAATATAGCACAAAAGAACAAAAGAAGCAATAAATACTGCTAGTAAAACAAAACAAAACAAAACCGAAATCTCTTTATGAGCAAAACGGAACTCCTTGAAGTTAAGTCGGGGAACTTTTGAGAAAGGGCCTTCGGGGCAGCGGAGCGAGCCCTGAATTGGGGGAGCAGAGAACTGAGTCCCTGTCCTGGCTCTGACAGCAGCCTCGGCCCCTCTGTACGGACTGCCCTATAGGAGGACGAGTTAATTAGCTCAAGTGTCACTGGACTAGGCGTCCTTGGCTGGGGCTGTGTATAGAGGTACCACAAACTAGCATGTTAAACACAGACATTTGCCATCTCACGTGCTTGGAGGCTGGAGATTCGACGGCAGGTGTGGGCAGGGGTGGTTCCTTTGTGAGCCTGAGGCAGGTTTTGTTCCTTGTCCCTCCTAGTGTCTGGTGGCTTGCCGCCATCTTTGGAGTCATTGACACATACCCACCATTGCTGAAAATTACCAAGGAGGTTCTGGGGGGAGTGCGGGAGCAGTTAAGTGTCTGTGACTCTGCTCTTCCAATCTGGGCTCTGGAGACAAGTTAAATATTCCCCTGCAGATGATGACATTAACACGAGCCCTTTGACTCTTCAGGTGTGAGATGGCACTGAACGGCATTTCTCATGAAGTGTCCTGGTGGCTTTGTGGGCAGGAACTGGTCACCTCTGGATCTGGGTGCAGAACCGGGGGGCGCAGGAAGACCCACCTCACAATTCCAGGGCAGGACAGGCGGCACCTGACTACCACTGCTGGTCTCTTCTCGCTGTTTGCCAAGCCACGCATCCCACATGGCTTTACTTTGACTTTCTAAAATGCAAAGTTAGTGACTCGTGTTCTGGAGACTCTGGATTCCTGGTAGTTGGTGACATTTCAGCACTGGGCAGAGTATTTGGAGGCATTGTCTTGACCTTTATTCAGTTCTAATAATGGGCAGCTGACTGCAATGACGGCAGTGTCTGCAATGCGCACCTAGGACAGCAGGGGGCAGCATGTAGCTTTGCATCCTCCATCAGGCCCAGAATCACTTTTCCTTCCAGAAAGCCCTGTCTCTTTAAGGAGGCTCTGTGTTCGCTGTGACCATTTCTGATTTAAGGCAGAAAACAAGGACCCTCTATCACCTGCCAGTGAAACAATGAGTCCTGCAACTGAAGGATGAGGAGTGTGCCTTGTCACCTCTGGGCACTAGGGTGGGGACTGGGGAAGAGGACAGATTCAAGGGACAAGATGGGAGGATAGATGAGTGTGTTCCCAGCCTGGGGACAGGTGAGGTTGGCACAGGGCAGCCTGGCAGGTAAGGACACAGTCTTCTAGACCCACGGTTGACACTGAGCTGGGGTTGTGCTGATGTCACAGGGGTCTTCACCCCATTAAATGGATGAGAAAGCAAGAGGCCCCAGGAGCAGAACTGACTTGCCCTCAGTCTCAAGGTTGGAACATCCCGCAGCTGGAACCAATTTGCCACCAAATCCTTGGAGGGCCCCTGTCCATTCAACCACCCTGGACTCCTTCCAGGTGGGAATCGTCTCACCTCCACAAAGAGGTGGCGTTACAGGGAACACCTGGCAATAATTTGGCGGAGGAACTAACACTAGAGGCCAACGGTGGGGGCACAAGAGTTAGCTTTTGGGCCACAGAACGAAGCTGGTGGAAGAATCTTTTGTCTTCGGATAGAACTTTCGTGGTTTCCTGCTTGTTACTGCGCTGATATTGGCCTGGTCTGGTGCCGGCAAAGGCCAGCAGCTGCCTCAGCTGTTGCTTCCCAAGCCGGTGGGGAATCTAAACCAGGAGGGTCCCACGGAGACGCCACAAGCCCAGCCCAGGCCGGGGAGGCCCTAAAACAGTTCGCAATCTAGAAGCTGTGGCTCCGGTTACCCTCTAAGATCTGGCAGGAATCTACGACCTTGCAGAAATTCTGGACCTTGCAGAAACAGACTATGGTTTTTCTGCTGTGCAAACAGTCGCTTTGCAGCAGCCCAGCTGATGCGCATCGTCCGGAATGAACACAGACACTGCTATCTGGAACAGTCTGCGGTCACCAGCAGCCTGAGAACCCACCTCTCATCTGAACTGTCCATATTAATCTTCCCACCCTGGGACCGTCTACGAACTTGTCCCTGCTAACGAAAATTGCCATTTTCATTTTGAACACGGCCTTAATTTCTGCACATGCCTTAATTTCCCTTTGAAACGGTTTCCTTCTTCAAGTCGGCAGCGAAAGGAACCTCACACCAACCTGTGTGGGCCCCGGGGCTCCTGTTAGATGAGCAGTGCTCGCGGGGAAGGAGTGTGCGTCCCCTGTGCGTTTCCTAAATTCTCCCGGGAACAAGCAACCAGAACGATGGGTCTTGCATAGTCTTGCATTGGGGCTCAAATTCACTTAGTGACTTCCTATGCGGAAAGGGGACAATTGCGGTGATAAGAGCGAGCCCGTGGGGGTCAGACCAGGGTCGGGGTACTAGTTTTTCACCCCCGAAGCCAGGGGCCCCCCGCACCCCTGAAGCTGGGGCCTCCTGACGCTGAAGTCAGGGTCCCTTCTGCAGCACCTTCCTTTGCTCCGTGTGACCTTTTTGTTTTAGAGCCTGGAGCGCGACAGGCCAGGTGCTCGCCCATGGGCTCGCGCATCGGCCTCAGCTCTGCCCCGACTGTGACCGCAGGCCTCAGACCCTGCGAGGCAGCTTTTCTCCAGGATGAGTCCCGGTCTCTGTAAGCATGACCCCTGCACCTAGTTTCCAGGTGCCTCAACTTCCTCTCTGTCAGGGACCCTGAAACATATCCGGGGTGTCCTTCAGGCGGGCTGTGAACCCCTGATATTTGCACGCTATGTGAGGTGCGGCTTGTGTAGCAGAGGATCTGTCAGTTTCATCAGCTTCCCAAAGGATCCATTCTCATCTCAGGGTGGCCCAGAAGCTTCTACAAGCCCTGCTCGTGCTGGCCGGTCTTGCAGACCTGTGCGCGCCGGAGCATGCGCGCCTCTGACGAGAGGGGTCTGAACGGCGCATGCTCACAGCAGCGTCTCCCGGGTTCCCACGCCTGGTGCTGGAGCCCGTGGCGCGGCACGTGCTTGTCTGGGGTCATTTGTGTGGGGGCTGCTCTGGTTTTGTCCCGCACCAGGCAGTAGCTGGGTGTCTTACAGAGCTCACGTCTTTGTTGTTGTTTTTATTAATATGACTGCTTCCCTTTGGCAAATATTTGTTTGCTTTTTCTCTCCCCATCAGCTTATTTTACACGCGAGTCCTCATGTGTCAGGTGTGTCGCTTATAAACAGCACGCGGCTGTCCTAAACAGAAATGGGCCGGGGCCGCCACGGTGACATGACGTGGCAGGGCCCCAGCTTTTAGCTGTCAAGTGTAGCTCATTTATATTTGCTGTAGTTATTGACATTTTGAAGTTTATCCACCATCTTATTTTGCATTTTCTGTTTTTCCAGCTTTTTGAAAATTCCACTCCTTCTATTACTTACAAAGAAGATCACATTCTCTTCCTTAACTCTTTGAAAATTGTCTGTTTCTTTGTGAAAATTCTAACATACAGACTTAACTTCCTTTCTAAAGGTCTGGACCTTTTCCACCCATTTCCCGTTTTCTATAAAATACAGGCATTGTACAAGGCTTTCACTATAGTTACCCCCAAATGTGTGTGTTTCAATTACCCGGCATGGGCCGGGGCCCCGCCTCGGTGATGACGTGGCGGCCGGCCTGGGGGTAAAGTGTGCTGGCCACCTCCCCTGGACAAGCCACTGCTAACTCAGAGGCATAGGAAGTTCGACATCGGCTTCCCGGGTCACCACTCCAGGGCCCAGCTGCCGGCTGTCACTGTCCGGCTCTGGATGTTTCCATGGCTTTTGTTTTTACAGAGAATTGTGGGAAGACCAGGACAGTTTTCTTGCTAAAATAAAGGCGCTGCTACTCCCTGTCACTCCCTGCCACCCCGGCGGTCAGCCTAGTGACCTTAGCAAAGTGAAATAAGATGTGTCCTCAGTTGCGAGCTCTTTTTAACTTCCACGAGTCCTTTAAACATTACCCCATTCAGGAATTTGGCTCAAAATGGGCTAGGCTTGTTTCTAGAATTTGCTTTTCCCCCTTCCTGAAAACCGGATGGAATTTTCTTGTCTTCAGTCTCCTGCCTCTTTCCTGACGCTTCACATGCTCTAGGTTGGATCCGGGACGGGGCCTGTGAGCTCTTCCCCTTGGCTGGTCACCAGTTACCTGCTCCTGCAGATGAAGAGGAGTTAAAAGGACAGACGCGTTCCTATCATTTCTGGTGTCATCAGAGGCTGCAATTCCCACCATGGAGAAGTTTGGTAAGAGGGCGTGTGGGGCAGACTTGAAGTCAGGTTTGTAACCGTGCGGTGACCTCGTGAAGGTTGAGTCCTGAGCTCATTTGAAAACCAAGCCCCACCGCTGAGGAGTGCTCAGGACGGGGTCCTCCGGACCAGGACAGAGAGGGCACGGCTGCCCATAGTCATGGGACCCCTCTTTCCTCGGTGCACCTGCCGGGCACAGTCATGAGCCCATGGCCCCCGAGGGGCCAGGCGCCAATGAGGTTGGCAGCTGGTGGCATTCAGTGATTCATTCATCTTGTGTTCATCCATCTTTCAAAAATACTAACGTGCTCAGGGGTTGCCCAAAGGGCCTTTTCCTTCTGGTCCAGGTTTCTCCTCTGAAGGGTGGGACTCCCTGGAACCTCGGGGACCTTCTAACCCTGAAGTTTTATGATTCCGGCTGCAACTGTGTGGAAAAGTGAGCTGGGACAGAAAGGAGCCCTGGTCATCGAGCGGTCGGCTTCTGTCCTTGGCCAGCGCTGCGATTCACTTTGCCCACGGCTGTCACGGTGCTGGGCTTGCACAGAGGGGTGGTCGCCAGTGGCGGCTGTCGCTTGGTTATCGCCGCGGAAATCTGAAACGCCGCCCGGTCCTTCTCGGACTCTCCCCGCTGTTCCGTCATCTCCCCGGGCGCTCGGCCGCTGCTGCAAGTGCACAGCAAGATCTGGCGAAGCAGAGGCTGCAGTTCCATCACACAAACACGTTTCCTTCAGTGCTTCACTGGGAATGCCGACAGCTGTCGGGGCTCTGAATCCCGAACCCGCGACTGGCAGGCTGCACTTCTGACGCGGAGCTTCCCTGTCATCAGAGGGGCGTACGCTCAGGACGTGTGGTGGTGACCATGAAATGACAAGAGGAATGGGAGGGCCCCCAGAAGGTGGGACGACCCCCAGCACTTGCCTCCTGGGCCTTCACTGCAAGGGATGCCAGGGTGGCCTGAGGGAATGAGCAGAGGCAGGAAGAGGGAGGAGGAAGCATTTTTATTTAGAGGTTGTTCATCTTTATTGTCCCTCCCAGACCCGTGGTGCATGTGGACTGCGCTTGGCTGGAGGCAGCAGACCCAGCTGCTCTTCCTCCTCATGTCAGTGACATCACGAAGTACTGGTCTTTTTCTGCCTGGCTTCTTTCACTTGGCATGAAGTCCGGCAGGCGCCTGCATGCTGTGCCAATGGAAGCATTCCTCCTCCTCCTCCTCACAGTGGGACGCTCGTCCCTGGAGATGGCTTCCCCCGCTCACCCTCAGTGCACGAGGCTGTGAGAAGCCCGTGGCTTTTGAGCAAATCTGGGCCTTCTGAGAGCCAAAGGATGTCTCCCGGATCCCAGAGAGGTTCTAGAGCCAAAGGATGTCTCCCGGATCCCAGAGAGGTTCTGGATTCTCTCCTGGAGCCCTCCTGTGGCGAGCAGGCAGGCCCTGAGCGGCCGGGCAAGGGTGCAGCTGCCCCCTGGGGCTCTGGTCCCCAAGAGACACCGCTCCTGGCTGAGCATTGACCGAGAGACCCTGGACTCTGTGAGGGAGAACAGGACTGTCTGGAGACCAGGGACAGCGGGCCCTCAGTGTGACCCAAACAGCAGAAGGGGCCAAGGCAGACTCCTGGTCTCCAGTGGCGCTGAGTGGCCCCAGCATCGTATTGGACAGAATGATGAGGACACCAGACAAAAACCCCCGTCTGCTGAGCAACTCCTGACGCCAAAGGCTTTTCTGCCGTCACCCCATCTGACTCTGCCAACGGCCCCTGAAGTTGTCATCACGTCCCATTTGACTGAGAGACTGACTGGGCCTCAGAGAGATTTCGTGACCTGCCCGAGGCCATGCAGCCAGACCTGGAGACTTCGGATGGGAAGGCCGGCCCCGAACAGGGATGGCCTCCCCCGGCGCAGTGGGCGGGAGAGCCTCGCGGTCAGAAGGGAAATTGGAAGTGGGGGCCGAGCGCTTTTCATGAGTGAAACTTTCAGTCACACAGTTCCTTCGTTTTACAAGTATTTACTGACATTTGCTATTTGCTCTGCTGGGAGGACAGACAAAGATCCACAAGGGAGGGGACATGAGCCTCTGGGCCAGATGCGAAGTGGCATCTCTGGAGTCTCCAGCCATCGGGACAGGATGGAGACCAAGGCGGGGACTCCTGGCCACTGCCTGTTTGGACATCACGTGCTTCCATGGATGGAGCTGCTTTCTATCCCCCGGGAACGTGACGGTCAGGTCCATCCCTGTGGGTGTGCCATGGTCCCGGCCACACCCATTACGTGCAAGTACATGGCATGTTCTAGAAATGGAAAGTGGCCCAGGCTTCCTCAGCCACCTGTACCCATCACATGCAGCCCCACGCAGTGCGGTGCTCGTCACCCATTTCCGCGGTGGAATATGCACTAACTCTTAATTATAAGCCGAAGCTAGAAATGAGTAAATAAATATGCATGCCAGTCTGGACGCTGTAATTAGAACTGCCATTTGGCTGCAGAACAGTAGAGACATTTTAATTCCAGGCCTCTGCTCGAACGCCGAGCTGCTGCGAAGAACAATCTGGGCATGTTAACACATTGGGCTCCGGGCAAGTGGAAGCAGAGCACCGAGACTGTTTTTTGTCTTAATTTGATTTCCTTTATTTTATTTTATTTTTTTTAAAGGAAAGGTGCAGGCGGGAATGAAGGCGAGTAGGCAGCAGGAACAGAGAGGAGGAAGAAGCATCTTGGTTTTATTTTTATTCAGTTGTTCACACTGCTTGTGTCCCCCCGGACCCGGGATGTGAACCCAGGGGGTGTGGCCTGCGCTCATTCGGAGGCGGTTGGCCTAACCGCTGCTCCACGAGGACACGCCTAAGATTGTTTATCCCAAGTGGGGCTGGGATGTTGTCCAAGCCGCAAGCTCGTTCAGGTCTGCGTGTGTTTCCAGAGTCCGGTTATCACGAGGACTAATGTGTCTCAGACATCTCTGAGGGCCGCTTCGAACGGTGCTTTGCACAGTTTCTAAGCTTATTTGCCAACAGGTAGGCGCCATTTGTTGCCGACCACCGGCTGGATGATGGTGCGAGGGGCCCACGGAGCCCGGTGTTCACATCGTGTTTTCTCTTGAGAACCCTGTGCCGGCCCTGTTCGGGGTGCCCAGCACAGTGACTGGTTGTCCTGAGGGGAGACCAAGGGACAACAGCACGCCCGGGTCCTTGGAAGTGCACAGCACACGCCAGATGTCAGCTGGCGGGAAGTGCGGCAGGGACGCGGCAGGAATGAAATGGGGGTGCCACGGGGACATGCCAAGAAAGAGGTCCTGTCAGGGAAAACAGCAGGCGCCAGGCCCCAGGGCAGGGGCCTGGCTGCAGGGCAGTGAGCGAGCGGGGTGAGCGGAGAGCTGTCTCCTGTCGGGTTTGCATCTTGTGCCCTGTCCTCTTGCCCCCGCTTCCCAGGTTTTGACTCTTTCTTGAAGAGACAGATTTGCGGGATCAGCCTGCCACCACCTGTCCTTCTCTCCGTGCTGCCCCACCAGGGGCGCCCGCCCAGCCTGGGAAACTGCAATAAAGCACCTGCCATAGCGCCACCGTTCAGCGTTGGGAGCGTTTTCATAGGGACAGCCACCCAACTGCAGAACATTTCATCCCCCCGAAGAACTCTGTGCAGCCTCTCCCTGTTCTTCCCTCCCCCGCGCCCGGCACCCTCTAATTTTTCTGTCTCCGCGCGTTTGGCAAGTCTGGTCGTTTCACAGAAATGGAATCACACGCTGTGCAGCTTTGCATTTCTGACTCTTAGCATAACGTTTTCAAGGCTCATCCACGGCGGAGGGCGTGTCCTCTGCTCCTTTATATCCTTCGTATGGATGAAAAATTCCCATTCCTTGCAGATGCACTGCCGTTCACACAGCACTCCCTCCATGAGGGGCCACACCGGGAGGAGGGAGCAGCAACGTGGTTACACACAGCGGGATGCCACTCGGCATGAAAGGAAGGGACGTCTGCCGCTTGCAACAACGGGATGACCCCGTGCAAAGTGCAGCAAGTCAGCCACAGAAGACAGACGCGGGAAGAGCCGGTGCAGAGCCTGGGGGGAGCCCCGTAGTGGGGACAGGGAGGCAGAAGGGGCGCCAGGTTCCGGCGGGGGCCCAGGGCCGGGCTCCGTGGCGCCCTCTTCGGTTGTGCGAGAGGCAGAGAGATCGGTGATCATGCGGCGTGACACTAGGAAAGCATTTCACACGATGCCGCTGGACACCAAAAAATGGCCACCATCACGCATTTTCGGTGTTTTATACCACAATACAAAGCACGGAAACAGAAGACGTGGAGGGGAGGTTGGCGGAATCGCCGCCATGGAGCTGGCAAGGGGCGTGCGGCCTGCTGGAATTTGCAGCGCTCTTTCTTTTGGTCGCAGGGAGACGGCGGATGTGGAGCGCAGGCAGCTTAGTGAGCTCCTGCTTTCTGCTCACTTCTGTGTGAAAGTTAGACAATGCCTGCAAGCTAACCGCCACGAGGGCGGTTTCGCGACTTTCTAAGGGAAGATTCGCATGGCTGCTGACAGGCACATAATTCTTTCACCTACAGGAAAGGGGCAGGAATGAGAGCCGGTAGGCAGGCGGGAAGAGAGACAAGAAGAAGCACGGAGCCCACGGATCTGCTCATCTTGCTTGCGCCCCCCGCCCCGGGTCTCGAGCCTGGGCCTCGGGACGCACGTGGACCACATCCGGGGGCCTCACGCGCCGCGCGC